>CAMOHE010049544.1:0-43978 GCA_946598075.1 Artocarpus hirsutus
TGAAAAAATGTTATCATCAATACATGCATAAACCTTCATACCTTAAAACTTCCATAATAATATTTCATGTATAATCATCATGAGAAATCATCATAAAACCATCATGAACATAGATTTCAAACTTAAACTCATCATGTTGCAGATGAGAATGTATTTACCTCTTAAAGCTTACTTAACCTTATCTTGTAGGTGATGACGCCGCGATCTTGATGTGCTCACTTCAAATTGTGTTCATGTCATACATTCATAAAATGGCAATTAACATTTATTTTTAATGAATTAATCACCACAACATAACATTCATTTCATATAACATCACATTTACATTCATTTCTTAAAAACATAAATTATAACATATTTCATTAACTTTAAAACATTCAAATAAAACTATCAACACAATTACATTTTTGACCTACATGAATTCATAACTTAATAACTTCACTTTCACACACAATTTGAGCACCAAATTATGCAAGAACAAAGTTAACGTATAAACACATTACCATGATTTTTCTTTAGTCATAAAAATTTAATTTAATATTTAAAATAAGTCATACATCTTATATACCAACATCTGCCAGCAACAATAACACAATGAACAATCCTTATCTCAGGTCCATTTATCACATTTTCATATCATAGAAAAATCTACAAAAATTAAGAGATATAATAGACACATAGAATTATAACATATCCAAAAATAACCTTTAAATAAATTTCATACAGCTCAAACCGTGCATTAGATAATAGAGACAAAAATAGCCATAAACAATTTAGACAGTGATTTACATCAATAATTATTCGCAAACAATTAAAATAAATTTATTTAGACCTCAAAATTCATAGGACATCATATTAACATATAATATAGTACCTCCAAAAATTCTCATCACCAAATAAAATCATATAGTCATACAAAAACATTACACAATAAAAGTTCAACAAATTTACTGTTTAAACAGCCTAAATACCTAGCATCCATAAAAATTCCATAACACATAAAATATTAATCAAACCATCACCAAACTTTCTAGTCCTTTACTTAACATATTTGTGAACATTTTATAAAAATTTCGTGGGAAATATCAATCATTTACTCTATAAACAAAAACTACATTTATGTGCATATAGACAATCAGCAACAATTCATTATGAGGTGTAGAGCATGAATATTTAATATCTCAGCCTACATAACACCAAATGGCATGAAATTTGGAGCAAAATCACATAGCATATTCATGACAATCATATTAAAATTTCAGAGCAAACGGAAATTTGTAGGAAAAGATATAAGGGTCGGAACATAGAGACAATTCAACATTACGTTTAGTATAAATCAGCAGTGAGTGATAGAGACAAGAAAATTCATAACTTTTCATAGAAAAATCCAATTGAGGTGAAATTTTGAGGGTTAACACATAACACATACTGAATAACATATAAAAAATTCAGAGCAAAACGACATTCCTAGATAGAGATATTACAGTCGGACTGAAGAGAGAGATACAATTTCAGAAAATACCGAAAAAATGTGTGCTTACCTCAAAACGATTTCTCTTCAATCTTCTTTTGAATTCACCCAAAAATTTCAATATTATACTCAAATAATACTTGGAATATCAAGAGGGAGAGTAGAAGTAAAGAACGAGAGGAAGAGAAATGGTGAGAGAGAAACAAAACGTGAGAGGGAGAGAGAACAAATTATCGTGGAAGAAAAAAATGAGAGTAACGTATGAAAAAAAAAAAAACGCTTGTCTCCTCATAATAATCAGAATTTTCTGATTACAATCAAGGCAAATTTCGTGGAAAGAAAAAAAAGATGAGAGGATTAAGGGAAAAAGTCAGAACTGCTGAGAATGGTTTAAGTTACCATATTTTGCCTTTTTCAAATGAGGAAACTTCATTAATTACATTCAATCAATTCACAAGTCAAACTTTAATTTCCTAAAATGAGAAAATTTATCCATAAATATGTCAATCAATCAAAAAAAATCATCATCCAATTATCGTCGTCACCATTTTAGGAAATTTCTGCTGACTGCTCGTCAACTGTCATCGACCTGCCGATGTCCTACGTCGGCCTGCCGAATGCATGAGGTCCGACCTGCCGATTATATTCATCGGCCTGCCATTGCTGAACTTGAAGGTTCGGCCTGCCGAACTTCCTTACACAACAAAGTTTAATAAAACATTAATTTTTGCAAAAATTAAAATTAAACGTTCAACATAAATAACATGAACACTTTGAGTACATCAATTCCATGTGATCGTTACCTGTCATAATACTTAAAATAAAATAGTCAATGGCAAAATTATCATAAATAAATAAGGAAATTACTTAACGTCATTTCTATTACGTTACATGAAAATTGGCAGGTGTTAAAAATTAAATGAGCTCGTTTATATTGGATTTATCAAAATCGAAAAAAAAAAAAAAGGCTTATCATAGGGAAAGCCTTTCTTCACCATCGGTGACCCCATATCGCCCTGAATTTGGATGATGCTGTAACAACCTATCTACGTGGCCGTTATTTAACTTAAATATAATCGTAAACTTAAACATACTTTAACATAAAATATTGAAATTGTGAATATTTTTTTTTTCTAAAATGAATTCTTGTTATTGAATCCTTAACATAGCACCTTAAAAGAAATAATAATTGTTTCCTAAAACTTAATTTCGTAAATCTAACATAATAACATTAATTTCTCAAACGTAACAATAGCGTAATGATAATCATTACGTTTTAACATAATCATAATTTCTAAAAACTTAATCCTTTGCATACCTCATAACATTAATCTCTTAAAATATTAAATAATGAAAATTCTTTAAAACTTTTCTTTTAAACGTAAAGATAATTATTTAAAAATTACTTCTTTTAAAACATTCCTTAATTTAAATATAGCTAATTCAAACATAATTCTAAATTAAATGATGAAATAAAATCATACTAAATGCTCTTTAAAACTTCCTTAAAATTATTTATATATTTTATTTATAATTTAATATCTTAAAAATAACATATTGATTTTTTAAAAATTATCCTTTTCAAAACTTATCCTAATAATAATTACTTATAACTCGTTCACTTAAATCCAACATAATAATTTTTCAAAGCATAATCATCTAAACTTTCATATTAATAAATTCATAAAACATATTCATAAAAATCATTTTTCATTTAAACGTAAAAATTCCTATAATTATTTTTAATTCCAAACAATCTTATAATTTCCTTATTTAAAAATTTCGTGCATTTGTCGCATTGTCTATTGCAACATTTTTAAACCTTAAAATTCTATAGACCAAGGTTGTATGATTACAACCTTGGTTCTTAAAACACAATTACGTAATTTTATATACTATTTATATGTACATAACTTTTATAAACTAAAGACATACATAATTTTGTACAATAAAAACATGCATAAATTTGTAAACTAAATGATGGAAATGTTATATTATGTAAGTGGTATCTATTCCTATCTTCACTATTTGTTTGTTGCTCATCACTGCCCATCAAGTATTGCTGATAGGTTTTTCATACCTACAGCATGAACACTCTTAAATGAGCTTTCGCTTAGCAAGCAGAAAATTAGTCTCACAAAACATAATTAAGAATCATTTTAATAAAAATATATATGAATATTTTATGCTTGCTAATCAACTTATTTTATGCTTAATTATTTAGGCTATAATTGTCTTATTACTTTGGGCCCAAGTGATCGTGCTAATTGCGCACGATTCTTGGAAAGTTAGTTCACAAGGTTCCCAATAATACCAAGATCATAACTTGTATTTAAGCCTCCCCGCGGGTCGAGAGGTTAGTACGACGCCTTTAATCGTGTCTTATAAGTTTCTCTTATCTTATTATGTGTATGTAGTATGACTTATCACTACATAACATCACAATTTTGTAAATAATAAATCATAAATCGTAAACATACTTAACTTGAGAGTGACTAAACAATATGATTTAAATATTGCATACATCACATATTAATCATAACATCATCATAGCATATCATGTCATGACATAACATAACATAACATAATAAATTATAACATAACACATCATAACATAAGCAATGTGACAATTCATTAATCTTGCATTTTCATAATTTTTTTGAAATCATTTGAAACAATTTATCTTAAAACTATTCATACTCTAGGCGAGATTCCTACTTACTTAGACTCTGAGCTTAGTGGGTCCAGTTGTATCTCGTTGTATCTACAGTCTACAAAGCATCCTCGACAATACTCCTTGAGCGACCATAGATGGCTAGGAATGTTTCCTAGAGATCATACATTGCTAGAAACGTCATTCTAGACTCCATTGCTGCAGTTTAAGTTGCCTCAATCCATATGTAGTCGGTACCAGACAATTTTAGATGTAGTGGAATTAGCTCAAACGGAGGGCACCATAGCATTTTGAGTGTTGAAACGAGTCAAAAGATGGTCTTAGATCGTCGATCGGAGGTTAGGAGCTCGAGACCCAAGGTCGCTGTTGACTGGCACTGATCATCATTGACTGGCGTTGAACAGACTTCGTTGGCGGTCGAGTCGAGCCTACCCCCACTAAATCAACCTTTGTAAGTCTAATGGCGGTGTCAATTTAGCTCAATTTGGCCTCTATCTACATAAGTCGAAGGCCCATCGGTGGTGAAAATGGAGGGTGAAAATGGAGGAGCTCCAATCTCCATTTTTTGGCAAAGGTTCCATGTAATTAGTTGAGGCATTTCCATAAACAAAGTCTTCTAAGTGCAATGGATGTGGCGATGTACTTTACATTGCGTATAGAGGCAGGATCGAGCTCACCATGGCAGTGCGCGGGGATGCAATCTGTTCTTTGTCTTTGGCAGAGATTTCCTAAAATTGAATGGGGGAATAGCTTCATCTTGGGCCTCTGAGTGTTTTTCGTTGACCAATTCGGGGCTACAAGGTCAAGAATCGCAACGACAGTAGCTGCCGTAGCGGCTTTAGCGGTGTCTCATCATTCTTCGGCCGGTGGCAGAGCTAAGGACAAATTGGGTGACAAGTTTTACTCCCCATCATTATCTGAACTAAACGGGGGCGGTAGTGCACCTCAATGCCACGTGAACGGCGGCATCGAGCGGTGGCATGGTAAAGAAAATAGGTGGCTCTGGCAAGGCTTTTCTAGCCAAAATTTAGGGGTGTCACCTACTACATTTTGTTCTACTCATCGAGCTGAGTCTATAGACACCAAGATTGTGTTGACCTGTGGTCGGATGGTGGAGAAATCTTGTTGGAAAAATCATAGTTTTCCACGGCTTCGATCAGCGCATACGGACTACTTTGGTGGAGTTACAGTCGACATAACACACTGTTGGACTCAGCTCATTGAATGCTTTTCGTTGGTGCAGGAGATGTCGAAAATGGAGACCGAAATCTTAACCAAAGTTTTTGACAGTGGAAGAGGAGAGAGAAAGTAGAAAGAGAGCGGATCTAATTTTGATTGGCCTTTTTTTTTGTTTCATGTATTTATAGACTCTCATGTGGTCTATACAGTCTAAAATGGGTCATGTCAGATTGATCAAATTTTGATTTGTAAACTTAAAATTCCTATAAACATAACCGTACTCTTTAAAACTGTAAAATTCTTGTTTTGTTAAAAATAATTTCATAAGCTCTAATATCTTACTGTGTTATTGCCTTACTAAAATTTTCATACTATCATGAAATCATTTCCATAAATTCATCCATACTGCATGGATTATTCTAACATCATAAACATTGATAATGCTATCTTTAAAATCACTGATTCACTAATTTCATCATATATGTTTTTATTGGCTAAAAATAATATTTTGTAATTAAGAACTTTGATTAAAACTTAAAATTTGATTTCTTGATCAAAATAGTCTTTTGTAAACTCTAAAATTTTTAAAACATTAATTAGTAAATTAAACATGTATTTTCCATTGTAAATCCCTACTTTTAACAGCTATGCTTCTTAATATTAGAACAAATTATAAGCTTAAAATTTTTATTCATAAAAATGATAGTCATAAATTATACAAATTTTTGTGTCATAAACTTTTAGTTTTGTCATAAGAATAATAGTTGAAATTTATAATAGTTTATTTATTTATTATTTTTTGAATTTAAATTGACTATGTATAAGTCAACTTAACTAAAATTCTGAACTTAGCACAATTTCGTGCATTATGATTATGATCCGAATTGTTTTTCATGAAAAGTTATTTAAGAGTCCACAACCAATCTGTAGATGCTTTCTAAATTTTTCTTAATCACACTATGGAATTAAAGGCAATCCATTTGCAATATTGCTTTGCTTAGAGGCTTGTCAATGTATGTAGACACCATTAAAGCTTTTATATATAATAATAATAATAATAATAATAATAATAATAATAATAGTTATTATTATCATCATCATCATCATCATCACATTATTATTTACCCTTGTAAATAATCAATTGTGAACATATAATATATCCTAAATTCTTGAACTCTTAATAATTCTTATGATTTAGAAGATCCTTGTCATGCCTTGTGATCTTTATAAGAATCGACATCAATCTTGCATATTTAAACTTTATGCTCACCATCTCTTGAATTATGGCATTGAGTTGATGATCATATTGATATAGTTTTCTCTTACTAAACTGATATCATATAGAAATTTCCACATAATCATAGTAAGTTAGAAATTCTACTTTTTGTTAGATAATCTCAATTTAAACATTCTAATTGAGATTTTTATAAATATCACAACTTTGACTCGATAATGAAATTATTGAATCATAAGCTTTTAGTTTAGTACATTAAATAATCATTTTTAATTATTTAAGTGTGTTATCATAACATTACATGTGCTGCATATTTCATAGATAAAGTATATAAATTTGTGCATTCATAATATTATTTATTTCTAAAGTTTTATAGCTATTAAGACCTTTAAATTTATGTGTTATAAATTCTAAACTTGTACTTTCTCAAGTACTTAATAGAGTAATTATGAAAAAATTCTTAATTAATTTAACTTATTAATTTTTAGATTTTTTCGGTCATTACAGATGCACCCTCCGTTGGAGCCCCCATGGCGACAAAAATTGCGGTGATCATGGGTCCAACTTTGTGAGACACTGTGGTAGGGCTTGAAGGTTCCAACGCAACCTTGTTGCAAGATCACGACACTATGGGTCGCAAAGGTCTTGTTGAAAAGGTCAACCACCATCGTGGATCGTGATGATTTGGTCAAGATCCCATGTGACCACACGATGAAATTTGTAAGGGCATGATTTGTCATCACCGCCCACGCAAAGGGGAAAGCCAAGGTCGCGATTTCTGTTGCGCCTGTCCTTGCTGTGGTTGTGACTCTGTCAATTCCGTCACCAGATGCCTCTACTTTCCACAATTGATCAGCTGAGCTAACATCTATTATTTTAATTTTTTTTCATTATTTTTACAACTATTAGATTAAAAAATATATTGTTATTAAATGTTATCAAGTCTATTTTTGTTTTTTGAGAGATAAAATCTTGAACCATTGATCTTTCATCCATGGGTTAAGAGAAATGGGTCTCATCAATAAAAATTGTTAAGTGGATCTTATCATAACAATTTCATATATATATATATATATATATATATATATATATATATTCTATCGGATTTGATTAACACAAGGGATGTCTTTGTAATCTCCTTAGAAAAACTTAGGAAGTGTTGTGGCAACGGGGCAAGACCGGAGAACGTTTTTCCTTCCTTATCCCTACTCCCAAAATGATCCCCACCCCAGTGCTCATCCTTGTTAAAAGGCAAGGACGGAGACGGAGAATTCCCATTGGAGGGCCTCCCTTATACCTGCCTCAATCCCTACGATAATGTTTATTATTAACAAAATTTCAATAATAATAAACAAAATAAATTCAAGATTTTCACCAAAATAAACCAAACTTCAAAACATACATATATGCGTTGAGGATATATAAAGATTAGAAATAATGATAAAATATATATTTTTTAAAATACAAAATATTTATATTTTTTATTATTAATTACAAACATTCCTTCAAAACAATAGCTTTTGTAACATGTGCTTTCCGAACTTCAAAGCTTAACATGTGTTCTCCTCCATATATAAAATATTAACAAAAACTCACCTTTTATTAGAACTTGTAACAAAAAATAGTATATAATTAAGATTTGATACATAATATAGGAGTATTTTGATAGCTCTATTATATTTAAAGCAAATTTGAATTTAATTGTTGAAAACATAAACTAACAAACTTTAAAAATTTTAAAAAATAATCTTTTTTGTTTATCTTCATATGAATGCCGTAGGGTAAGTTAATAATATAATGGTTCCTTAAATCATTCAACAATCCTAGTTATTTGTGGGATATTATAATATTTATGCTCAAAATCATGAATCAAAGAGTTTTTTTTTTTTTGGTTAATATTTCATATATCATAACTATAATGTTACAAGGGGGAAAATTTTCGCAAATTAATTCTTTTTTTTTTCTTTTAGGTGTGAAAACAATTAAAATACATATTGTAGCTTGCAACGTTAAATAATTTATACAATACGGGTTGCTATGGATTTCCAACAATAAATATGAAAAAGACAGTGACCAACCAAGTAGAAAGCGACGGGGAATCTTATCTGAAACGTACAAAGGAAAACCACTAGTTGAGATGTTGGGACCACTATGTTCTGAACAAAAAGGAAGAAGGAGGAGAATAATTTTTATCCTTCAAGTATATTCGCTTCTGAAACTCCTTTTGAATCAAAACATTTTGGATAATAAAAAAAAAAAATGGACGTAGAGAAAGGTACAGTTTGTGTAACAGGTGGTACGGGATACATAGGATCTTGGCTGATAATGAGACTTCTTGATCATGGCTACTCTGTCAGAACTACCGTCAGATCTAATCCAGGTGAGCTTTTTTTTTTTTTTTTTTTTTTTGAGGAAAGTTGTGCCATTTTTTTATTCGCGAAAAAGAGTATATATTTTGGCTGGTGATGATCTTAAAAAATTTTCTATCAGATTAATTTGTAGTAGTCATGGGATCTATTTTTTAAATGTTGACCACGTCGTTAAATAATCTTTAGACCCCTCGATTGTTTTATTCACAGAGCAAAAAAAGAAAAAAGATTATTTATAGTCCATTCCTAGATTAGAAATTAGTTTGTGTGGACGAGTTAGTGATTTTGCATCAGATTTTGTCTGCACTATCTCTAATTCCAAAAATTATAAATATTGACATTTAATAATATGTGGCTGCAGAGCATAAGAAAGACCTTAGCTTCCTAACAAATCTACCAGGAGCATCAGACAGGCTCAAGATCTTCGACGCAGATCTCAACAATCCAGAGAGTTTTCGAGCAGCCGTCGAAGGGTGCATCGGAGTCTTCCATGTCGCCACTCCGGTGGATTTTGAGAACAAAGAAGCGGAGGAAGTAGTGACCAAAAGATCAATAGATGGAGCAATGGGGATCTTAAGGGCATGCCTAGATTCCAAGACTGTGAAGAAAGTTGTGTACACTTCGAGTGTCACTGCAGTGCAGTTTAACGGCCAGGACTTGGATGAAGTGGATGAGAGCTTTTGGACTGACATAGACTATGTTAAATCTATCAAGTCCAATGCGGCCTCCTACATGATCTCTAAGACCTTAACTGAAAAGGCTGTCCTTGAATTTTCAGAAAAACATGGCCTGGAAGTTGTCACGTTGATTCCTTCTTTTGTTGTTGGCCCCTTCATTTGTCCTAAGCTCCCTAGCTCTGTTCTGACTGTTCTTCACATGGTCTTTGGTACGTAATGCTGCTGTTTGGACAACATTTATGATCGTAGCTCTTTAAATATTTAGTAACTGAAACATAGAATTCAATGTTTGAAACATATTCCCATCAGTTTTGGTATCTAAAATAGTGTCTCACAATCACATAATGCTACGTCACTTAAAAAATTTGAAATATTTTTTTTTTTTAACAACTTTTTTACGTTGCTTATTAAATGATATGACAAAATATGATTGGTTAGACTGTATTTGAAACACCAAAAATGTAAAGTTTAAGCTGAACAGGGAAATCTCCTCTTCCTCATAAGTTCCCACTCTAAGGAACTCTTTTTAATTCATGTTATGCAGTCAAGAAGAAAGATTTTAGTCCTCTTGTGCGTATGGATATGGTGCATGTAGATGATGTTGCCAGAGCCCACATTTTCCTATTTGAACATCCTGAGGCAAAAGGGAGGTTTAATTGTTCATCAAATAACACCACAGTTGAAAATGCGTCGGAGTTGGTTTCTGCCAAATACCCAGAAATTCAGATGCCCAGTAAAGGGTTAGTTCAATTATCCTTTTCTGTTTTCCGTTTTATTTATAGGACATTTGGTCGAACCATGAGTAAGAACTAAAGTTGATTTTGAAATTCAAATTTTTTGAGATAAAACGTTGCAACCAAGTTGGTTTGAATTACAATTTTGTGGTCTATATTCGGTTCCTAAACTCCCTTTTAAGAATCACAAGTAGTCACATATTTTAGATTATTCCAATATTCTTTCTTTGAATTGATTGATGCTTTTTGTGCAGTTCTCGATTCAAAATGAAAGGCGTCAAACAGCCACGTCTCTCATCAAAGAAGCTCCTAGATTTAGGTTTCGAATACAAGTATGGGGTTGAAGAAATGCTTGATGATGCAATTAACTGTTGTAAAGAGAAGGGTTATTTGTAGAGTATAGTCGTTACAGTGTGACGACAGTGCTGTAAAACTTCGTATCAGTTTTTTGTCATCTCCAAAATGTTGCCGTATTGTATTTTTTTTTCTTGTCG
The DNA here is from genome assembly GCA_946598075.1 of Artocarpus hirsutus. Taxonomy (NCBI): domain Eukaryota; kingdom Viridiplantae; phylum Streptophyta; class Magnoliopsida; order Rosales; family Moraceae; genus Artocarpus; species Artocarpus hirsutus. The sequence continues at coordinate 10,833 of CAMOHE010049544.1, forward strand.
TTGTTGTTATATTTTTTTGGTTTTTGTAATGATGAGAGAAAATCCTATAATTAAATAATGTAATTTACATATTTAAGTCTATGTTTTTTTTCAGAAAATATCATGGAAGAGTTTTTGTGGTTAAAGGGTTTATGGAATTAATTTAAATATTCTAAAACTCTATAGAGAATGTTAAAGTTAAAAGTTATTAATTTTGAACTATATGCCGTTTTCTTCTTTGTTTGATTAATCTTTTGGGTGAACTGCACAGATCGATACCATTTTGTTTTCTCAAAATCATAAATACGCCCTCCTTACCAGAACATTTGCGGCTACACCTCGAATCCTAACTTTGTTTATTTGATTATAAATTAGAAAAGCTAGACACTTTTTTTCTGTCGGGTTTGATTAGCAGAAGTGATTTCTCTGTAATTTTTTTAAAAAACAGTTCAAGGAGTGTTGTGACAAAGGGGCAAGACCGGATATAAACTTATTAATTAAATGAAGAGACTTTCATGTGGATTCGATCTTGGATTCATTGTGATTTTATCCCTTGAGATAAACTACACCTGGTTTAAAAGTGCACCTATTAGGTCCCATCATACGACGAGCCATTCATATGACAGTGAACAAGTTGATACAGTTTACAACCTCGAAATTGTCAAAAGAATATATAGCTATTGCAAGAGTTACAACCAAAACAAGCACATGTGCCCTTAAAAAAAAAAGAAAGGGTAAGAGTAGAGATGGTACATCAACCCCTTCAATTCAAACGTCCCAAACATCCCTAACAACAAGCCACCAACATACACTACAAACAACACAATGCAACAACTTGCCAAGTGAAAATGATGGTATACACAAGTCTTCTATTCACTCGACATGAAGCAACCGCTACAACAACTACCAACAGTACAAGTACTTCTTTGATTTCCAATTCAATGATTATGATTTAAAGCGTACATAACGACCATCATGTTAGTATCTTTAGTTTCAACATCTCAAAAACTATTATTCTCTTCTCTTTGGAGGGACATCCAAAAGTTTTCTGTTTCCGGCGCCACTTACAAAAAAAAAAAGTGTTCACTAGAAGCAAATAAGTCTCATTGTAAAATGGGCCAGTCTAACCCAACCAAACCCAACCATCTCATATCACCTAAATTAGGTCTGACCCAATTCAATTTAATCCGATCATGTAAAAAAAATTAATGCATAGATATAGTCAGTGTCTCACATGTGTCCTCAACACATGTCCAATATAGTGCCCATTTCATGTCTATATATCCTATCATTGTACATCATAGCTCATTTCTCTGAGCACATTCTCTTTCCAAACTCCTCCCTCTCTCTAGTTTCTCAAATCCTCTCCCTTCCCACTAGATCTTCTTCTTTCTCTCTTTAGAAATTTTTCAAAATCTTTCAATTTTCTAACTCGATTTTTTTATTATCTTTATTCTTCTTTCTTTTCTTTCTTTTTAACATGGATCCAAAGTAGTAACATCTAAGAAAATACCTTCTATCACTTTCCCACAAAGTTCTTAGGAAGAAATATAATTCTAGAATCACTCGACTATAGATTCTCATGCATTTTCACACCCCCAGTGACGTGAGGACATTGATAAAAGGAAAGATTCAACCAAGTGACTTTAATCATGACTTCGGCTTATTAGATATGGGTGCTAGTCGTAATGTGATAAAAAGAAGAGCTTGTGCCATCGTATTTACATGTAACAAATGTGGACGATAAAATTGTAACAATAAATATACTTTACCTGGATTTATGTTAGTAAATAGAAAGGATAAAATCAAGTTTTGCAAAGAGAACTTGAATAACCTTCACATTTCTCTTTAGAAGCATCCAAATGGATATGTCCAAGGTGCAATTCTAAAATTTGGCCCAATTTCTATGTAAAAGGACAATGCCTTAGGAACATGACATTTAAAGACCATGTTTGCCGGATTACAAAAAAATTAGATAGAGAATAAATTCTCGATCCATAGAGGTCGTTTGAGGGTTGGTTTGTTTTGAAATGGTTATAGTAGGTGTTTAATAATTTGTCTATTTTCTGCAAGAAAAAAAAATGTATGTGTTTATACGTTCTAAGTATTTGTTTGTTTTAGATTGTTGCATAAATGTTAAAGGATTAGTGTTTGTTCTTATTTTATTGTTTTCTAAAAAAATGTTAACTTGTCAGATGTATCACGTGTTGTACTGTAACATATTTAAAATTTTTGAATCTTATCTAGACGTTTCAAAATTTGTGTCTCGTTTATTCAAAAATTCTACAATAATTTGTCATTTATGATAGTTTTCTAGATTCGGTGCACGTTTGTTAAAAAGTCTATAGTGGTGTCAGAGTGTCTTTGTTATTTTGTTTTTAATTGTTAAAAAGTTGTACAGTCCGAGTCTCGTTTTTCAAAAGTCGGCTTGATTGCATGTTTATTTTTTCAAAGATACTCGGATTTGGTCCGATTTTTTCTAACATGTCTTATTTTTTGACTTTTCATCTATATAATATCGTATATTATCTTATTTTTTTACCTGCATATATTTTGTTTAGATTGTAAAACAACCTACCATCATCTACCTGTCATAACTCCTTAGTCCTTTGGCATTTATATCTTCTTTAAAATCTCATTCAGTACTTAGTTTTTAGGCAGAGCAGACTTAAAACAGACAAAAATCAAATAGTTAAAAAGAGTTAATCTATTTTAGAAACCAAACATGTCTTCTTCTTACTCATCTAGGAAAATCAAAACTATTTATATCTTCTGTAGTTTCAATCTTAGTAAAGATAGAATCTACTTAGAAGCCGCTGAGGCTTTGTTTTGTTTTGTTTTTCAAAAGTAACATTGTCATTGAACATGTACCAATAGAGCATAAGAAAGACCTTAGGGCCCATTTATTTCGAGAACTTTTTGGATTCTTTAAATTCAAATTTAAATTCGAGTATTAAGAATCATTTAGATACGTGTTTGTTTCTCCCAAAATTCGAATCATTTGAGTATCAAGAGTCCAAGTTTTTAGAGTTCTGACTCCCTCTAAACTTTTGATACTTAGATACCTCTGCTATAGTAAAAACTAAAATTCTCTTTACTATATTTAAGGAAAAAAAATCATAATTTCTTCATTTGTTACCCAATTAAGATGATTCTTTTTTCATTATCTTCCTAATAAGAAAGGAATAAATTAAGATTTATATTGCATATTTCTAGGATCATTAACATTAAGATTTTATTAGATTTATTAATAAATCAAAAATTATTTTTACTACTTCTTCAAACACAATTTCAATTTTATTTCATACTCAAATTAAAATTTAAATGCACATCCAAACATTAATTCAGATAATAATTTAAATTACTAACTTAAATCTTAATTTAAATCATACTAATTCAAATCAAATCACTAATTCGAATCCATTTACCAAACGAATCCTTAGGTTCCTCACGAATCTACCATGAGCATAAGAAAAGCTCAAGATCTTTGACCTAGATCTCAATGACCCAGAAAGTTTCCGTGCAGCGATCGAAGGGTGCATTGGAGTCTTTCACATCGCTACTCCGATAGATTTTGTAGGCAAAGAAGCAGAGGAAATAGTAACCAAAAAAACATTAGATGGAGCAACAGGGATCTAAGGGCATGCCTAGATTCGACAACGGTGAAGAAACTTGTCTACACTTCAAGTGCCTCTGCATTTGGCTTAATTGACAAGAATTTAGATGAAGTGGATGAGAGTCTTCGGAGCGACGTATACATAAGAGCGCTAGATCCATTTGGAGCTTCCTACGCGATTTCCAAGACCTTGGCTGAAGGGGCAGTCCTTGAATTTTCAGAAACACACAGTACTAGCCCTGTTTAGTACTATGTTGGGAGTTGTTGAAAATGTTTTTGCTTGTTTTTTAAGGTAAAAATTTCAAAAAATACTCGACATAATTTTTAAAAATTCTTATTTTTTAAAATAAAATCAATTTTTCCTATTTTAAAAACACTAAAACAGGCATGGTTTTGAGGTTGCACATTAGTTCCTTCTACAGTTGTTGGTCCTTTCATCTGTCTTAAGTTTGCAGGCTCTGATCAATTGACATTGGGATTGCTCTTGGGTACGTACTGCCTTCGCACAACAATTAATTTTACATTTAAGTGCATTCTTAGATCATGAGATTCAGCTTTGAAGCTGAAAATCATTATGGTTTCCTGATATGAAATTAGTCACAAAACAAAGCCGTCAGAATAGATGTTATACACTTCCTCATATTTGACTAGTTTTTCTGCTCATATATATATATATATATATATATATATATATATTTTTGGCTCCTAGTTGAAGGACCTTCAATTTGTAATTATGCAGGTAAGATGAACAATATCGAGTCAAGTTCTCTTGAGCGTATAGATATGGTGCATCTAGATGATGTTGACAGAGCCCACATTTTCCTATGTGAACATCCTGAGGCAAAAGGGAGGTACCATTGTTCATCAAACGCCATGCCAGTCAAAAGTGCGCCGGAGTTGCTTCCTTCCAAATACCCAGAACTTCAAGAACACCAAGAAGAGTCGGTTCTATCGTTTTTTTTTCTGTGTCTTTTTCTTTTGTTTGAAGAATCTTTTATTTATCTTTTGATAAGTTTTTATCTCAAATTTTGAACGTCAACACTTGCAAATCAGATACTGAAAGTTTAATCCAACAGTTAAAACTGCAATTCCTACTTGTGGCGGAAATAGATAGCTCTTACCGTGGAAACTTTCAAGCTGTTTCTTCTATTAACAAGTTCATTTGTGCAGTTCTGAAAAGGATCAAGGCAAAAGCTTCAAACTGCTGCCATGTCTCTCAACAAACAAGCTCCTAGATTCATGTTTTGAATTCAAGTATGGAGTTGAAGAAATCCTTGATGATGCAGTTAAATGTTGTAAAGAAAAGTGCTATCTGTAGTTTACTTTTGGAAAAAAAAAAAAAAAGATAAGTGCTTTATGGTGTCTGTAGACTCTAGAAACTTCTTTTCTGTGTAAATAGACTTCTTGCCATGTGTATTAAACATTATGCATAACTCAAGAGGTAATAGAGTACGAGAGCCTCTTAATAATGTAATTATTTTTTAAACAATTGATAAGATAAAAGAAAGATCAAATATTGTTACCAGATAGGATTGACGTTGACAAATTTCCAAATATCTATTATTTATGAGTTATGTCATGATATAGCATGGTAGGCAATTCTACTGGATAATTTCTCACAATTTTTAGAATAAGCTTTATTTTTTAGATAAGTACTAAGATGTTTTTAAGATGAATATACTCCAAAATTTGTCGACTAACAAGAACAACTCAACCAAAAAAAAAAATCCAGAGAGAGAAAGAGAGAGAAAAACGAAAGAAAATAAGAAGAGCAAAGAGCCCAATAATTAACCTAGCAGATTATATCTCATTCAACAAAAATTATATCTAACCTTGTTTTTTACAAGCACATAACTTTAAACTGTCTATAGTATAACACTCTCACATGTTAGAGTACTTTAACTTTTTTTTTTTTTTGAGTTCAAACTTTTTTGTCAAACACCTTATAAATATTTTTAGAGTAAATTGTCGTGTTAGTTCCCAACCTTCTTTCGATATTTTGGTTTCAAATCTTTTTTTTTTTTATTTAACCGACCTCAATCTTTCATTTTACTTGTTGTGGAAACATTTTAATAGTCAAACAGTTAAATTTGGTCGTTAAAAATTAGTAGATATTATTTTTCAATTAAAATTACTAAATTACCCTTCAAATAATTGAAACATTAAAAAATAAAAATAAATCATAATCATTGGTCTAAAAACATCAAATCACAACCATTTATTTGATTTTAACTCAAAAAGAAAATCAAAATTAGCAAAAAATTTCAAAATCAATAAAGTAACAAAAAAAAAAAAAACAAAGAAAAAGGAAACCAAAACCAAAACCAAAACCAAAAGCCAACAGGCTCTTCCTTCATTGCCCACCCCTGCCCACTGCCCCCCACCACACCAGCGACTCCTCCTCCATTCCCAACCACCCCAATCCTAGCCGATAACCCCACATTCAAACCCAATCACCCAAATCCCACACCCAGCCCTCCCCGTCGACCCCCGCCCATTTATCACCAAAGCCCCAAAACTCTGTCACTGTCAAGCCTTCTCTCTTTCACACCCAACCCTCCCCATCAACCCCCACCCATGGATTGTCGAAGCCCCTCTAACCCCGTCGACTCCTCTCTCTTTCTAAATTCCTTCCTCTCTTTCTCTCTCCATCTTTTTTTTGGGCAAGAGATCTCACAAAAATGGGGCCACTGTAGTTCAATTGGTGAGCAAAGGAGAGCCACCAGGGGACGCCGGTGGTGGTCAAGATGGAGAATTCTAACTGGTCAATGGTCGAGCTTAAGGGCCCTACTAATGATGACTTCCTCATCTTCATCGAGAACTCTCTAGGCTAGGCCTGTGACAAGAACGCCAAGCATCTGACCTGGGTCCTCATCCTCAACACCCACTATGTCACCGACTGCCTCACCTCCATTGCCTCCGCCACCTTCGGCCTCACCTCTGCCATTCGCCGCCACATCGCCTCTAGTTGTACCTACATTGAAAACCCTGTCATCAAGAGAAGCTGGTTTTACTCCTTCAAGGAGATATCTTTTTTTTTTTTTTTTTTTGGAAAGAAGATTTCTAATTTTTAATAATATATGTTTATTATTTTTATTGTTTTTATGATTCAATTTTAATTTCTTTAAAATATAATAGACATTTTACTAAAATACTCTTACTAAAATGGTCATGTACCTCTTACATGACGCACATTTAACGACCGTCCAGTTAAATTGGTCTCTCAACAACTATAATTAAAGGTTGTGGTCGATTCAATAAAAAAAAAATCCAATATTCATTTTCATGAAAGATCGAGAACTACTAAAACAATATATAAGAAAAAACTCTGCTTATATGTAAGAAACATGCGCTAACAGAGGAGTTTTTTTTCTTAATTTATAAATTTTGCGACTTATTCTGTTTTTTTTTTAAAGAAAAAAAAATGACATCAGGAAGTAAGGTAATTATTGGACACATTTGCATGCAATTAGCTGAGATGACGTTCCAATTCACACGTTTCCCGCTTCATACGACCATCTCCTCCACTGCTTCCCTTCTTTCTCATCGTTTCCTAACTCCAACCCCATTCTCTCTCTATTCAAACATTCCGAATCTCTTCCTTCATCTTCACGTCTCCAGTTTTAAAACTCATAACAATGTCGTTTTCAGATTCCGATTCCTCCTCCCATGGAAGAGCCACCGAGTACAAGATTTTTCGACAAACTAGCCGTGAAAGTAAGACATATATATATATATATATATCATCTTTTTCGTTCTCTTTGTAATCATCTCTATTTCACTTTTTTCTTTGCTTCCCGGGAAAATGCGCGAGACCCTTGGTTTTATTTTCCAGTACTCCTTATGTGATCATCAGGTTGTTCTTTTGGATTGGATATATTTGTAGGATTATTGGATGAAATGCTTGGATCCACAAGAACAGGGGAATCAAAATCCTGGAAGGTGTGATTAAAGTATCATTTCAATTATTTATTTTTTTCAGGAGACGTGTTTTTATGGATATATATATATATATATATATATATATATATTGTTCAAGTTGTTTATATTTGTTTTTTTATAGGTACTCATCATGGATAAAGTTACAGTAAAAGTGATGTCTCATTCATGTAAAATGGAAGACATAACAGACCAAGGAATTTCATGTAAGAAAATATATCATAGCAAGGTTAAACTCATTTTTGGTCTCCAAACAAAAGGTCAAATGTTACTTTAGTCTCTTTTTTAAGTCTCAGAATGAATCCCTAATATATCAAGTTCCAAATAACTCATTCCGTACTAAAGTTCAATAAAAAGACATAATTTCCTTCCAAATAGTCGTGCCTTAACATGCAAAATTACGTTATTCACTCACATGGTCCTCAGGTGCTTTTTTCTGTTGTTAATTTAAGATGGGACCAAAGGACTAATTTGAAAAAATTTGATTAATAAAGGACTCATTATTAGATGTTTTGAAAGTCGTGGATTAAAATAAGATTTCGCCTATAGTTTGGAGACTAAAATAAGATTACCCTTATATTTATTGTCTTTCCCCATTTACAAATTTTTTCACACTGAATTTTATTTTGTTTATGAAGTGGTAATTTGCCAGAGATTGTGTGTTATTGCAGTGGTGGAAGATCTTTTCCGTAGAAGAGAGCCATTGCCGTCCATGGATGCCATATATTTTATTCAGCCATCAAAGGAAAAGTACAATATTCTCTTTTTGTTTCTCTCAATTAGTTTGGTTATTATTGTTCTAGGAGTAGATAATGAAGACTGCTTATGCAGTTTGATGACCTGGTTTTCATGAACCAAAATTTTCCAACCTAAAAGCACTCAAAGAGTAATGAGACAACTCATAATTAGTCATAAGCCTCATCTGTCCTAAAGTCCAGAAGTCCTTTTAGCGAGAAGTCAATTCTCAATTTTTTTTTTAAGAACCTCTTGTGAGTTATGGATGAATCTAACCCTGTTCTTGCTAGTATGCAGTGTTGTCATGTTCTTGTCCGACATGTCTGGAAGGGAGCCTTTATATAGAAAGTATGGTGACATGAGGATCTGGTTTTCTCAATTCTAACAATTCTCACTTTCATCAGTTAAAATTTCAAAAATGTTCTTACCATAATTTTTTTTTTTTCACATCCATTTTTTTTTCCTTTTATGGGGTTCAGAGCATTTGTGTTTTTTAGTTCTCCTGTTCCAAAGGAACTTGTGAATCACATCAAGAGTGATACAAGCGTGTTACCACGCATTGGAGCATTGAGAGAGGTAAAATTTCCATTGTTTTGCAGTCCATTATAGGATTCTTTTTTTTTTTTCTTGCAACTTTGGGGGTCTAATTTTATGATTGGTAATTTGCAGATGAATTTGGAGTATTTTCCCATCGACAGTCAGGTACTTGGTGATATCTCTCTCATTTTAATGATCTGTTGTGCTTCAAACACAATTTATGTCTGAACATAATTTGTTATCTTGTGACACATTGTAACTCACTATCAAGCTATACTAAACTTTCCCAAAACTACACAAGAAAGAGAACTTTTAATAGGTGTTTGTAAGAAATATGGCTTTGCCACTTGTCACCATGCAGACTAGGGTATTCCAATTTTGAGCGGTGCTCAGAATACCAATTCTAATTCCAACTTTTTTGTACCAGCTTAAGTGACAGTGAATTGCCATCTTATTATAAAATTTTAGTACTAATATTTGGTGTCTTAGCATTATTCTTCAGTTTTACTTGGATGGTTGATCTCTTTACTAAAAACTGTTTTCAATGCAGGCCTTTATCACCGATCATGATAGAGCATTGGAGGACCTCTTTGGTGATGTTGAGAATGCTCGAAAGTTTGATGCCTGCTTGAACACAATGGCGAATCGAATAGCTACAGTTTTTGCTTCATTGAAGGTATATGCACAAGCTCTGTACTTCATTGAAAAGGAAACTTTCATATCAGTGGTGGGCCAATGTTTGCTCTCATCCTTTTTCAAACTGACCTTTTCTTTTATGTCAAACTCTTTGTTTAGTTTCAATCTGGCACAAATGATTATGAAGTTGAAACATTTTTTTTTTTTCATTTTTTTAGGAGCTTCCATGTGTGAGGTACCGTGCTGCTAAGGCAGTTGATGAATCGGCAGCAGCAACACTGCGTGACTCGATTCCAAGTAAACTTGCCTCTGCAGTTTGGAACTGCATTTCAAAGTATAAATCTACTATCCCAAACTTCCCACAAACTGAAACATGCGAGCTTCTTATATTGGATAGATCTATTGATCAGGTACTAATCCACTAATTCCCTTATATGCATACGGGTCATGATATGTGCCAAATGGAGACTCTATTTCAAGCGCCCCCTCATACTCTTGAGATGACGTGTTTGAAAAAGTTGAGGGGCGTATTTCAAAAGAAGACAGTGTCCGTAATAAAATCGTAAATAGGGTCTGTATTTAGTACTCCTCGATGCATGTTTCGACTTTTTCTCTGCTTGCCCTTTATTTAAACTGTATCCATTGTGTTGGACTTGAATGAATAGATTGCTCCTGTCATACATGAATGGACTTACGATGCCATGTGTCGTGATTTGTTGGATATGGATGGAAACAAATACGTCTTTGAGGTATGAGCTTATGCAAGATGTTTTTCTTCTGTATGTAGTACTCTTTTCTTTCTTCTGATGTATATATACATGTTATATTCTCTAAGGTATATAAAGAATAACACATGATGTGTACTAGGTTCCAAGTAAAACGGGTGGTAAGCCGGAGAGAAAAGAGGTCCTCTTGGAAGACCATGACCCAATCTGGCTTGAACTTCGCCATGCACACATAGCAGATGTATGTTTCCATGCTATTAATAAAATGTTTGTTGAATGAAATTGTCATGTATTTGATGTTTTATATGACTGAATGTAACATCAGGCTAGTGAAAGATTGCATGACAAGATGACCAACTTTGTATCAAAGAACAAAGCTGCACAACTTCAACAGAGTGCAAGGTTGGTATTCAATAGATAAAGTACGTTGTGGTTAGATATGATATAGAAAAATTTCCTTTAAACACATCATGTGTAACAAGATGTACATAAGCAGATAGCAGGAGATAAATTTGAGTTCATTTTAAATACAACCCTGCATATATAGCTTCATTTGTTGCGGCTATATAATGCTTAGGGGGTTATTTAAGTGTTTATTATTGGGGCACTCCAACCACTTTTTTAAAATCTTTACTTGAACACCAAATATTGAAACGCGCTCGTCGTTTTTGTGCAGGGATGGAAACGAATTATCGACGCGGGACTTGCAGAAAATGGTTCAAGCTTTGCCACAGTACACTGAACAAGTTGAAAAGATCTCTCTCCATGTAGAGGTATTTGTTTCTTTCTCAAACTACTTCATGTAAAACTTTAAAGCCGTTGGCAATGGCAAGTGAATAGAACAAGGGTTAGAAACAATTCTTAACACCTATCGGTATATGTAGACACAGAAACAGAAATAATCAATAAATTAATTATACTATTCCACAACATGTATTGACTGTGAAATAGAATGAACAGCAATTAGTGTTGATCCTTCCTATCTATTCTTTTGTTCAATTAGCTAGCTGGAAAAATTAACAAAATTATTCGAGAAACGGGGCTTCGAGAGCTCGGGCAACTAGAACAGGATCTTGTTTTTGGAGATGCTGGAGCCAAGGATGTCATCAATTTTCTGAGGACAAACCAGGTGACATAAGAGAATAAGTCGTTCACGCTTTACTACTTGGTAACACCTTTTTTCCGAAAGTACTAAGATCATTTTTTTTTTTTTTTTCATGTTTTCAACACAGAACATGTCCCCGGAAAACAAGTTGCGGTTATTAATTATATATGCCTTGGTCTACCCTGAGAAATTTGAAGGTGACAAAGCCACTATGCTAATGCAGGTAACTAACTAGTAACCACACATCAAAGTGAGATTAAATTTTTTTTTTCTCCTTTGAAGAAACAATATTCATGCAACTCTATGAAATCAACTTTTTGAGTAGTGTACTCTTGCACCGGATGCTAATTTTTTTCTTCTCTTTTTTAATTAATCAGTTGGCCAAATTATCACGCGAGGACATGAAGGCTATAAACAACATGCGTTTGCTCGGTGGATCAACAAAAAAGAAATCATCTAGTGGCTTCTCACTGAAGTTCGACGTCCACAAGGTGTGCACACTTGATAAAAGTTCCAACACTTCGAAGAAGCAGGTGATCACTACGGCAAGTCCTAACATTTCAAAGCTATTCTTATTTTTGAACACAGAAAAACCCTGCGGCAAGGAAAGATCGCACTGGTGAGGAAGAGACTTGGCAGCTGTTTCGTTTTTATCCCATGATAGAGGTATGATCTTAATGATACTATTGTGTGTTGCGTACAAAATTGCTTCTGTTGAACCTTTTATCATTATCATTATTTTTGTTTAATTTATGCAGGAGCTCGTTGAGAATCTTTGCAAAGGCGATTTGCCGAAGAGTGACTATTCATGTGTGAATGAACCTAGCACGAATGTTAACAAGGATAGCAGCGTGAGAACCACAACGCACAGTTCTCCAGCACAGACAAGTCAACCATCCACGGGTCCTCATTCAATGAGGTCGAGGAGGACAGCCAATTGGGCTAAGCCACGGCTTTCTGATGATGGAAATTCAAGGTAATATCACATATTATTGTGAGAGTAGGGTGGTCCTGTAGGTTATAGGGCTCACCATTTGGGGCCATGTCCCGTTCCACAAACGAGAAATATCGAATGCATCCTGACATGGTTGAGTCGCGTTGTGAAACAAAATGTGAGCACCACCAAGTGGGCTCCCCAAGTGGGCTCACTTGGGGGTGCACTAGTATCTCACATCCTAAACCAGCCCTTCCCACTTGGGGGTGCACTAGTATCTCACATCCTGAACCAGCCCTTGTATGGATAAGATCACCCTTCACAAATTTGCATCTCTACACACGAAGTTGGAAGGCATGACCTATTGCTCCACAAGCAATTAAAAATCTCCTGTTTATTATCTCAATTCATGTCTCACCAATATATTTGTGCCACAATTATCCAAATACAATGGTCATTGGATATGAATTAGGATGCAAAATTTTTGACGGTATTTGAAGAACCGTCTTCTAAGATTATCTTACTCCACTTCATCTTATCCCATGTTTCATACAAGATAACTTCTCATGAAGCTGAAACCAGTGATACTCCTTTGGTTTCTACATTTGGTTATTTATATTATAGAAGATTATGTGACTAGCGAAGTTGTGCTTTCCAGTGATTCAATTTTGAAGAGTGCTTCAACTGATTTAAAGAAGTTGGGACAACGTATTTTCATATTCATCATTGGAGGGGCAACTCGATCCGAGGTGAAAATAATTGATTTTCTTTGCTTTGTTTCTGGTGGTTTATTTATGGATTCACATTCATGGTTTTTCATTGATGAAAATGTCAGCTGCGAGTTTGTTACAAGCTTACAACAAAACTGAGAAGGGAAGTTATACTAGGATCTTCAAGTATTGATGACCCTCCCCAATATATCACAGTAAGAATATTTGTGCATCATTTTTTTCCCGTCATTTTCACAGCACAACATAACATCTCAAGACCAGTGTTGGGTTAGAGTGCTCATATAGCTGCTCATTTCTCTTCTGTGTGTCACAGAAACTGAAGTTGCTTTCGGAAAGCAATATATCACTCAACGGCCTCGGAATTTAAAACTTTCTGATGCCATATAATCCAGGCAAGAAATGTACTTTGTAATGCATCATCATGATCCGGCTTGAAGAATTCCCACATTTTACAGGGAGTACATTAAATGATGTCCGACACAAAATTTTCAATGAGTTCGTTGTGCTCTTGTTTGTAACTGATTAAGTATGAAGTTTCAGAAGTCAGCATCTGGTGTGGAATACACTATTTAGACATTGAAATGAAAATCATAACCCTTGTTACCGAAGGAAGGTGACACTAAATGTCACCTATGCTGCTTTATGAATTCTAACACTAGATGTCACCTATGCCCTTTTATGAATTCTCTATTAATCTCAACTTTGGCTATTTTCTCTCTCTTCTTTTTTTTTTTTTTTTTCCCAATGCAATATAGAGATTTAGTTAATTTCGTTATTTGTTTCTTTATAATTTTCTGATTCAATTCTTGTCACCAAGTTATCTCATGTTTGTTGTTTATAAATATGAATGCATATTCATATATGTGTATGAAGTTCATACTTATTTAGAAGAAAAATGTTCCATACCCGCTTCGAATATTGAGATCAGAGTTCAAATTTTCCACCTCTAAATTCAAAAAAAAACATGAAGTAATAAATTCAGAAACTTTGGACCACTAAACACAAAGTTTACGAAAAGAAACATTGAAATTGTCATTACAGAAATAAAGAGCATCTTCCTTGACATGCATCCCATTAGCTGATCTGCTTCCATCTTTTATCTGCTAGCTCGGTGAGCATTTCTTTTCCTGTGCCTTCTTAACCCGGCACATTGTGGCTCCTCTACATACCTTTCACAAAGCCAACGAAGTTTTCCATCAGAATACAGTAGTATATACCCCATGGAGATTCCAATTACCAAACCACTTCCATACCCCATCAATACAATTTTCCAGTCCAATGCCTTTGTATTGCTCGAATCGCCTTCGTGTTTGACAACAGTTGGTGGTGATGGCTGATTCACACTATCGGCGTCTCCGCTGCATGTTTTGGACAGTGGAAATCCACACAATCCCAAATTTCCACTGAAAGAGCTGTTGTCAAATGTATTGAACTGGTTACCAGGAGGTATTGGACCCTCCAATTGGTTGTGCGAAGGGTTCAAGTATGCAAGAGATGTTAGATCCACCAATTGAATAGGAATCTTCCCAACAAGCTGATTGGAAGAGAGGTCTAACCATTCAAGGTTGGTTAAATTAGCGAGTGTTGATGGAATAGTACCTCCTAGCATATTATGAGAAAAGTTTAGGCCTTTAAGTGATTTAAGCCTCCCAATCAAATCAGGAATCTCCCATGTGAAATTATTGCTTGAGAAATCAATGGTTGTGAGGATAGTTTGGATCTTCACCAGCTCAACATACAAGCCTTTTATAGTCACCCTCACAGTGTCTTGATAATAGGTTTCTCCCGTGTAGCCCATTTTGACTTTCTCTACATTCATCATGGCTTTGAAATCCTCAAAGTACTTAATTGGACGAGCACCACTGAACTTGTTGTAGGAGAGATCCATTGTTCTCAACTCACGAAAGGGAAATTTGGACTTGGGATTTTCTATATAACCATAAAATTCATTAGATCTTAGAACTAGAATGCGCAGGTTTGGAAGTGTTTCTAGCCAATGAGGGAATGTGTGATTCAATATGTTGTTTCCAAGATCAAGAACCTCAAGATTCTTGCAATGAACTAATGAACGGGGCAGTAGGCCTCCCAACTGATTTCCATTTAGATTCAGACTTCTCAAACTATTTGGGTTTGCACAGATTGTAGGAATGGTGCCATGTAATTTGTTTTCCCTCAAGTCCAAGACAGAGAGAGAACTCAAAAAGTTTAACTCCAAGCATCAAGGGATTCCACCGCTCAAATTATTATAAGATAAATCAAGTACCGCAAGGTCTGTCATTTTACAAATTGCGGAAGGGATCACTCCCTCAAATTGAATTTTTGACGCAAAAAAGACTTGTAAGATAGGCGACAAACTCGGAAGAGATCCTGTAAGCAAGTTGGAACGTAGGTCAAGAAACATCAAGTTCACTTGAGGAAGCGACTCTATTTTTGATAATAAGTTGTGGGAAAGATCCAAATAGAACAAAGAATCATTTCCGACTTCCCAAAAAGATATTCGACCGATCTCACAGCTGATAAAATTGTCGCTCATGTCTAGGTCGCTCAAAGATGGCAATGCAAATAGCCAAGGTGGTATTGCGCCATTGAGTAAGTTATGAGACAAGTTAAGGAATTCTGTTATGAGACAAGTTATGGAATTCTAACTTCATGGGAAAGTTTCTGACTGGATACTCTGGCATGTCTTAAGGAGAATAATCAGGAAGTTTGCCAACAAAGTTGTTCAAGGAGAGATCCAAACGAGTTAGTTGCTCAAGGTTAAAAAGAGACCTTGGAATCTGGCCAGTGAAACTGTTAGAAGGGAGATCCAATGTCTCACGTGGACTGCTCCAGTTAGACCTTGGTAATGCCCCCGCAAGATTGTTTCCATGTAAATAAAGTTCCTGGAGTTTGGGCAATCGGAAAACCTGCTCTGGAAGCTCACCACGCATCTCACAAAATTGGAGAACAATATCAGTAATGGAAGATGAGAGTTTCATCAAGGACGCAGATGGCACAGAAGACATGTCCACACCAATAAGGCTTAGAATTGTCAAGTTGGTTAATTTCTGAGCTAGTCCTTTGAAGGTATCCGCTACCATGTATAGCGATTTGCTTCCGATCACTTGTGTCGACAACTCATAGAGCTCGAACAAGACCAGTCTAGAAAGATGGGAGATTTCCAAAGGAACATAACCGCTGAAATTGGAGTATTTTAGAGAAAGGTGTGTCAGGTCTTGAAATTGGCCAAACTTTGGTGAAATCGAGTTCCCTCTGAAATCATTGTAGGAAAGATCAAGAACCTCTAGATGGCGGAGAAGGAACAGGAAATTGAGGTTGGCACGCACCAGTGGCATTTCTTGACGTTATAACTGCGAGCATTGGACTATTGCCAGCATGTTTATGTGAAAAACATCCCTCAACATCCGTTCATAAAGAACTAATATAATAGAATTATTACACACTAGTTTTTTACTGACTTTATGTTCCCCAATTCTCAGTTGAGTTTATTCCTACGAAAGCAAATATATATATATATTTTTTCAATTGCAAGCATGGGTGGAAGATGTATTACCCAAGGAATATACATGAATGCAATAAGCAAAAAATGCAAGGGAAATGTGGAACAAAAAGAAGAAAAAAGAAAAGGAAAGTGGAAGAATAATGACAATTGGAAACATACAAACTATTGGTAAAATGATGGAAGACGCCATAAAAGGAAAAATAAGCTTGCACGACGTGTGATTATGCAGCAGTGAAAACAAGGGAGCCAAATAGAGTATATAAGAAAGTTTATTGGAATATTTGCTATATTTGCTCCATAAAAATTGGAGAAATAATTAGAAAAGATTCTTCAAAAATCAATTAGCATATTTATATTGGAGATTTTTGTAGATTTTTTTAATATGGGCATGTACAGAAAAGGAAAGACTCTTTGGCAAATCTTCCTCAAATTTTTGTTACTCATGGCTACCTAGAAAGGAAGTAATAGTTCTGATGAGTATGTTTTGACGTAAAAAAAAAAAAAAAAATCGAAAGGAGGATTTTGAATCCTCTTCGCTTGGCAGGTTACACTCGAGGACTGGGGGTTGACTTTGGACAGTGTTTTTGAAGTCATAAAAAGGCGGTAAAAAGCCACAACACATGTTGGGACCCAAGCACATGTTGTGAAAGACATCAGTCTATCTCTTAAAAAAAGGACAGGGCAGGGCAGATCGTACAGGACGAAAATTTTCATATTGGAACCTCCATTTTTCGGGGATAAAAAAAATTCAAGAACTTCTTACCTCTACCTACGAGAGCCTACGGACGAGAAAAGAGTCTGTTCTTGTATCTTGTCCATCTGGTGCTGCTTACTTTATGCTAAATTCTTCGGGAAGGAGGTTGTCGGTTTTTAAACATATGGACAAAGAGGCAAATTCTACGAATAACCCAATGGGTTGTTTGCCACCATCACATGACTAGGAAGGCTTGAAAAAAGAAATGGCGGTGGGAGAGGGTGCAACGATGGAGGTTATAGCTTATCTTTTGTACAATCCAATTAATGGACCTCGTACTTCCTACAGTGAAGAGGGTTTTTCTGGTGTGCCCCTCTCACTTGTGGTCAATGTTTGCACAAGAAATTCAAGTCTTCAAAAGGTTTCAAGCTAATTCCAAGAACACTAAAAGGGATTCGTTACAGAAATACGAAAGGAGTGTTGATGATTGTCATGACTGCGGTGCAAGCGAGTTCTCTTTTCATGACGTTCACAACACATATGGGTGTTAAATGCATATAGGCATTTGGAAAAACTTATGGCGTAAGATAAAAGAAAAAAAAAAATGCTCTATACTCATCCCAATTAATCATGGTTATTCTCATTCAAGCAGTTTTGAAGACTACGCCTTTGGTTAGCGATATTTGCCTTGGGCCAAAGAGCCTTGCTTTGCTGACATCCTCAAGTATATCATGTCCTTTGATACTGAATAGGACATAAAAATAATTCACAATCATGTCCTTCTGAACTTGAGTATTAAGGATCTGCTCTGTCCAAGTTCCTTGCTAAAGACATCAGTCCATCTCCTAAAAAAAGGTGAGCGGCAGAGCAGATCGTACAGGATGAAAATTTCATGTTAGAACCTCTATTTTTCGAGGACGAAGAAATTCGAAAACTTCTCACTTCTATCTAAAAGGGCTTACAGACGAAAAAAGAACCGGTTTTTATATATGATGGATCTAGTGTTGCTTACTTTATGCTAAATTCTTTGGGAAGTAGATTGATGGTTTTAAAAATCATTCAAGAACAAGCCTAAGCCATTTAAAGAGCTAGAAGAATCAAGTAACGGCCGGTACCACTCAAAGGATCTTCTCCATCGGCTGACTCTAGAACTCCATCCAATAGTGTGTGACTGGGTCAAAGGCTTGAGTTGAGGATGGTAATGAGGTTGTCATGTAAACAAACGAGTGGGTACTCACAATTTCAACGGAAATGATGGATTTTGAGTTCTAATATCAGGATCAGCATTTTTACAATGTCGATTCTCTATTGAACGTCTTCTGACAACAATGGTCTTACATCATCCTTTTCTTTCTTATTGGAAGAGACAAAAACTTTTTTATTGTTGAGAGAAGCTTTCATGCAATCCCAATCACCGGCAGCAATGAGCCATGAGTACTTCCAATACCTGTCAGTTTCTACATAGCCTAAAAATAATTTTCTTGCTTGGCCTTAGTTCGAAGTAGAAGAAACTGTCATTCTTAGGTAATGACTTTTTTCAAATAAATATTTTTAAGTTCGGCAATACACAAATCCCCTTAATTTAACCTCCAACACAGAACAAAGCAAGCAACTGTTTGGTAGTGTTTTCAATGGGTGAAAATAATTTTATTTTAGAAAATGAAAATTTTTAGAAAATTATGCTAAGAGTGTTTTTGAAATTTTTGTCACAAAAAACATGTAAAACATTTTTAAAAATTTCTAAAACAATAATCAACGGGCCAATATGTCCACATAAGTTTGAACAAAGTTTACTTAAGCTTATACTGTAGCTTGCCAATAGTTTCTGGACAAACGAATGAATAGGTAATCCAAGTCCACGCTAGAGAGTATTACTCAAAAACCATGATTTCGTTTGGCAGCGGTGCCTGATGATTTTCAGTTGGCAATGGAACACCTTTGATATTCATGTTGTGGTCGATGCTAGGACCACAACAGGATTAGCATAGGTCACCAAGCATCATCAAGCATATAAACGGTTGATAATTAAAGGCATTATTAAATGTCACAGAATTGAAGCATATTAATTGCATTATCAATGAGACGCCCAATTTGAAAGGAAAATGGACCACTTTGATACAAATTCAGACCTCAAGCCCTCCAAAATCAAAGGCTGATGACGACAAAAGCATAATTCAGCAGTTAAACAACGACAATAGAAGCAATTGCGAAAACAAGAACGAGAGTATTATTGAGGAGGAAGACAAGATCAAGAATGAGTGTCGTACCAACTTCCATGGAGCACTGAATACCGGAGATCCTGTTGTGTCCTCTACACCGAGCAGGCCAGCGAGGGACCCCTTATGCAAGAGGAAATTGTTGGAGCTGGAATTCTTCGACGTCACCAATGGGAAGAGGTCGACCGGTTTTAAGATCAAGTTTTACAAATGTCGCGGGCTCGGCCAACAAGAGGAGTTGCTGCCCATGCAGTGAATGAAATGAACCTCAATGATATTGATCTCTAGCAATTATTACATTAATTTTCTTTTTGTTTATTCTCCTTTTTTCTTTCTTTTTACAAAGGTTTTATATTTTTAATTTATATTAAAAAAAAAAGTTAATTCAACAAGTCTGAATTATACAAATTTATATTTTTAATTCGTGGTTGGAATTGTTGTTGCCGAATGGGAAAGTTCCTATGTTGTTCCCCTGTTGATTGATTCTCTTCCTCGTTCCGTTGGCCCCAACCAAACCTCACACTTTGCAAGTTCACCTGTGGAGCTTTTTATTTGTTGGCTGGTAGCGTAGCCTTGATGGTGGAGATAAGCTTGGCCACAAGTACCTCAGAATTTCGTATGCATGCTTCTAACGTATCCCTGCAAATCAAGTATCTTGGAGCATGCCACGCTCTTCTTCTCTATTGGGGCTTATAGCTAACTATTTGTGCTTGAATGTTGTGGAGTTTGCTCCTACTAGAGGTGTTCGTGCGCCTACCTGTATAAGTCAAGGCTTGTTGTAGGGTTCGTTGTACTCTTTTTCTTCTGTTGGCCATGCCACCATTTACTTGAGCACGTTTGAAGCGTTGATTTGTGTTTGAAGCATTCTCGTCTGCCATCTAAAAAAAGAGGCCACAAGAAAAGGTTAAAAATACTAGTAAGAGCTTAGGATGCTAATCACACAACGCCCTCCTTCTAACGCTAAAATGTTGGAGCAAAATTTCGTCCAACATTAAATTAACATCCTCCAATAAGAAATTAAGATCAAACGAGATTATAAGTCAATAGCGTTAAGAACAAATTAAGTAAAAACTAGAGTTTGGTGTATTCACCTTGAGAATTTGTATTTAAAATTGCGTCTATGATCTTTTCTCTCAATTTAAGAAGATTTTATAATACACTGGGAATAAAGAAGTTTAATTATCCAATAAATTTGAGAGTTATTTCTCTGTTATTACATCATAAATTATTTACATCTTAGGTGTTACATTGATAAAATAATTAACATAATTCATTATTCGTTCATTAAATGAATTTAATTACCAAGCTTTTCGTTGCTTCCTGTTGTGACCTTATACACACTCACCTATTGAGGTCTTAGTATGTGCTCAGGTCCTAACAGGTGTTTGGACCCAAGCACAAACCAAGCATGTGCTAGGATCCTAGCACGTGCTTTGGTCCCAACACTTGTTTGGCTATTTACTGCCCTTTTATGATTTCAAAAGACGACGTCCAACGTCACTTATTACCGTTTTCAATGTTTCTTCTTTCTTGAGCGCATCAATTAGTTTGTTTGGTAAAAGGGTACAAATTATAGTGATTTAGATCCTTTTGATTTGAGTATTGTATTTGAATTATGATTTGAGTATTGTGATTTTAATTGTGATTTAAGTTAGTGTTTGGTTAAGTTATAAATTTGTGTTTGGATTTTTTATGCTCATTTATTAAAAATTTAAAAAAATTATAGAAAAATCCACTTTTTTTTTTTATTTCAATTTTTTTTGGCTATCTAACAAAGACCCAATGGAGCAACCTCTCTCTCATCAAAGACCTATCTCTCCACCTTTTCTCTCTGCAGCTCCCTTCTGCAAATCTCTCCGGCTCTCCCTAGAACTGTTACAGCCTAAACACCGCCGTGTGTCCATAGGCCTATCTGCAAATCTCTCCGGCTCTCCCCAGAACTGTTACGGCCTAAACACCGCCGTGTGTCCATAGGCCTATCTGCAAATCTCTCAGTGGATAACGAAATTAATGAAATACATTGCTAAAGCTTTTGTTTGTGTGCCTTGTTGAATGACAATGCAATATCGGGCTATGTAGTATGTACTATAGCCTTGAGGGCTGGATTTCAGCAAAAGAAATACGTTGAGTGTGCTCACCGGTGGGACCAATAGTCGCCGTGGTGAGAGAGAGAGCGAGAGAGAAAGGAAGAGAGGACAAAGGGTTTCCATAGGCGGAGAGAAGATGGATTTCGGAAAGAGTCCATCAACGGTGAAAAAAAAATTCTTGGAGAAAGGAAGAATCAAATCTGCACCGTTGTAATAGAATTTGAGTTTTGAAAAAACAGCCATGAGGTGAACTCCGAAAAATGCATTCAAAGGTCTCAGAACATCATCAACTTCAACAGGGATATTTGGGTCCGTTTGGTAAAGAGATTCGAATTAGTGATTTGATTTAAGTTAGTGTGATTTGAATTAATGATTTAAATTGTTATCCAAATTTACATTTGGATGTGTATTTAAGTTTTAATTTGAGTATAGAATAAAATTAAAATTTGTGTTTGGAGAAGTAGTAAAAGTAGTTTTTAATTTATCAACAAATCTAATAAAATCTTGATGATAATGATCCTAAAAAATATGTAATATGGATCTTAATTTATTTTTCTCTTCACTAGAAACAAAATGAAAAAAGAATCATCTCAATTGGATAATAAATGAAGAAGTTATGATTTTTTTCCTCAAATATAAGAGAGATAATTTTTTTGTTTTTACTATAGTAGGGATATCCGAGCATCGAAGATTTAAGGGAGTCAGAACTTTGAAAACTTGGATTCTTGATACTCAAAGGATTCATATTTTAGGTAAAACAAACATGTATACAAAGGATTTTTAATACTCGAATTTAAATTTAAGTCCAAAAAATTTAAAAAATATTTAACACAAATGGCCCATAAAACACTAAACAGGAACTCTTTGGACTTAATAGACTTTAAGTCTAAAGAATATAAAAAGTTATCCAAACAAACAAACGACCCCTAAAAATATCAACCACGAGATACCTCAGTCCTTCAGGGTTGAAAAAGAAAAAGATAAATCGAGGAAATTTACAAATGCGATATAAGAATAAACACATCCGATAAAAAAAAAAAGAGATAAAGATATTAACGGGGGAGGGAAAAAAAAAACTATAGAATTCCCACATGTGAAAAGAAAAAACTTCGCTAGCTGCGCTGGGCTTCCCGCGCCATCGGATGCTATTCTTTTTCTCAGTACCCAATTAGAACTTGCCACGGCAACACCAGCTGGGTCCCACTACCCAAATCACTGCCGATTTAAATTTCTTGCCTTGTCCTTCATTCTTCTTCTCATTACAGCTCTAGGGTTTTGAAACGCTTCTGCGCTGGGTTTATGGTTTTCTGAGAAGAAAAATGGCTTTCTGGGGTAAGTCCTTCCCATTTTCAATTTCATTCTCTCCGAAATTCTCCCACTATTTGGTTGGCGAGAATACATGGGAAAACCAGGTCTAGAAAATTTCGCTTTTTTTTTTTTAATTTCTTTTAGCTTTACTTGTCTGAGCTTCTTTTTTTTTTTTTTTTTTATTTTTTTTAACGTTCTATAATCGCTTTCATCATTTGTTTTTCCCGGCAACCAAACGAATTATTTGAATGGGCGCCAATTGCCTAGCACAGATTTTGCTTCGAGTTCCTTAACCGTTTCCTTGTTTGATTTTGTATATGTATGTATGTGTGTGTATATGTATATGTATGTATGTATGTATAGGAATTGAAGTAAAGCCCGGAAAACCGTTCACTCACAAGTTCGATGACTCGAAAGGTCGGCTTCATGTTTCTATGGTAACGCTCTTTCACTAAAAAGGCTTAAATTTTCTCTGAAGTAATAATGTTCTCTTGAAGCTTTATGCAATATTCGGCATGTTTTTGAACATTTTTCATGTGACATTGAATTAATTTCATTTTTGGGAGTTAATTGTGATATTATGATATAATTTGATGTTTTGGGGTCGGTTTGTGACTATTTTCTTGATTTACTTAGGCCTCACTGGGGTTGGGTAAGGCAACAGCAAAAAGTGTACTTCAGTGTAATGTGGGAAACAAAAGTCCTGTTTTTCTTTGCTCTTTGTATCCGGAGAAGACCGAGTCATTGCAATTAAATTTAGAATTTGAGGAGATTGATGAAGTTATCTTCTCTGTCATTGGTCCTCGGAGCGTTCACCTCTCT
Organism: Artocarpus hirsutus; assembly: GCA_946598075.1. NCBI lineage: Eukaryota > Viridiplantae > Streptophyta > Magnoliopsida > Rosales > Moraceae > Artocarpus > Artocarpus hirsutus. The sequence continues at coordinate 34,399 of CAMOHE010049544.1, forward strand.
GGGTACTACCTTGGTGGTGGCGGTGGGCTCTGCATTCTAAATGAAGAATCGTATCCTTTATTTTGTTGGCATTGGACATTTTCGTTTATGAGTTATCAAGCATCCATGTATAGCTTATATTAAGTGTAACTGGATGTATGGAAAATCAGGGAAGAAAAATAAGAGGAAATATATAGGGCCCAAAAGACTTGGGATTTTTATCCCGATTGGCTAGTAATTTTTTTGTGACCGTTTTCGGTCTTTTTAGTATATCTTTTTCGATTATTTGGATTTTGAAAGGCATAAAACATAGTAAATAAGTGCTTTTTCTTACATATGATCCTTTTGTGGTTATGGACGTTGTAGGTTATTCTTTATGTAATTGATTAACCATTTGATGTGTGGTTATGTTTAGTTTTCCTTTACTTTGATTGTAAGAGAATCATATGGTGAAGATATAGCTGACACAGATACCCAGAGGTCAGATTGTAGTGATGAAGAGTATGATGATAGTTTTATTGATGATGGAGAGCCACAAGTGTTCCCTCCTTCCCCTGTTTCTAGTGGTGGAGGTACTGCTATTTTATCATTAACATAGATCTCGAGTTTTTCATTTTCCTTGAATTTTCTTACTTACTTTGGGAGAAAGATTTGGCATAGTTTTCTTTCTTGATCAAGTAAACGGCCATCCAAAGATATCTTCGTCATTTTTCTTCTTTTCTGCAACACTATTTATTTTTCTGAAGTCTTTCGAATTTGGTGGTCTGAATCTTATGACTATAGAGGAGAGTTTGGATAATAAGAGACCTAAGGATGGAAAGGGCAACCGTAGACGAAGACTTAAGAAGTACCAACTAAGTGATTCTGATGATGAGGAATTTTCTCGGCAAAAGAGTACTGCAAATGGTAACTCCACAATTCCAGGCTTGGAAAGTGAAGATGCAGATAATTTCCCGATTGCCTCTTTTTTGAAGGTTGGAACCACAGAGAAAGGCATACAGGATGGAGAAGAAAAGGCTGACACGGGAATTGCTGGAGGTGGTCTGCCAATGAGGTATAAGTCCCAGTTATCTGGTTACTCTGGCTATTTAACTTGTGATAAGAGCTTGGCTTGCCATACAAGCTGCGCTAATTCCCATTCTAGAACCCTAAAACAACTGTTAGATAAAAGCTACTAGTTTCAGGTAAGCCTTTGTCATCTTCATTGATTGCCGTTTGGGAACAATAAGGGAGGAATGATATGCTAACTAAATGCACAGAGGAAGCAGTGACTTTTTTTTGCATCTTTTTAGCTCCTGCACAGAAATAAGAAAATTCCCTTTTTAAGCTGGCATTTTCATCTTTCAATGTTATGGTTCCTTCGTTTGGGTTGTCTGTTAACCATTTCAGTTATTGGATTTCTATTATTTGCCTTATTTGGTTGGGATATTCTAAAGCAGGAAGGCTGATCTGTCTGTTGATAAGTTGCTGCCTTCTGAGGTGGGCCATAAAGATGGTGGAACACCAAAGAAGAAGCGAAAAGAGCGATCGGCAGAGGGTAAGTCTCGTGAATGTGATAAAAATAAAGATGACAAAACCCAGCAAGGTGAAGCAAAAGTTGATGGTAACAGCCTTGATTTAGTGGCAGAAGATGGAGAAAAGCAACAGAAGTTGAATAATAGGTGACTTTTCTGTTCCCTGTGCTTTGGTTACATGCAGATTGATATTTATTTTTGCATAGATAGGTATATTTGGTGTTTAAAAAAGTTTTGGATCGTTGACCTTTTTGGTATAGTTGTAATAAATTTCAATTTCAATTTTTATTTATTTATTTATTTATTTATTTTACTGCTTTCCAGTTATCTAGCCCATGAAAATGATGAAAGACCAAAGAAGAAGAAAAAGAAAGAACTGAAGAATCAGAAGAAAAATTTTGAAGTTGACAATTGTGACCAAACTAATGATGCGAAAGAGAATGAGGACCGGCAAGATGAGGCAAAAGATGCCAGCATTGCCCAAGATCCATCCATGAGCAGTGAACAAAATGAGAAGTTAGCCAATGATCAGTGAGTTTGTTCTTTTCACTGTTTTGATTATGGGATTAGTATGATCATTTCCATTTGTCAAGATATATATATATATTTTTTTTTTTGAATCAGTCAACCAATATTAAATACACCCTGGATTATCTGACAGAAACAAATCTGGAGAGAAGAAAGTTAAAAAGAAGAAAAAGAGCAAAGCACAAGAGAATCATGAGACTGTCAACATTGACACACCTCTATTATCAGTTGAAGAGAAGAACGCTTCTTCCATAGCTATGGAGTCCAAGAAGCGTGATGCGAATACATCCAAGGTTCAGACCTTGCAAAATGGTTTAGTCATCGAAGAGCTAGAATCAGGTCAACCCAGTGGCAAGGTTGCTTCTTCGGGGAAAAAGGTAAGGTCATTCTCTCCATAGGCTATCGATTTGATAATAATCCTCATGTCAAAATATGCTTTTGTCAATGCAATGAAAATTTCCTGCCATCGTCCATTAATCAACAACTTCAATGCAATTTCAGATCAGCATTCGTTATGTTGGCAAGTTGAATGGTGGAGAAGTAGTTGATTCAAATATTGACAGTGATCCCTACAAGTTTCGCTTAGGTATCGTGAATATCAGAAACAGTCGATGCTCCAAAATGTAGTATGATTGTTATTTTTTTGTATCATTGCTACCATTTTTTTTTAAAACTACTGTTACTTCCTACAGGTGCAGGAAAAGTTTTGGAGGGTTTGGATGTTGGCCTGGAAGGTATTTGCAATATTGGACTTTTGGCATTGTTTTTGCTGATGCGTTTAGTTAGTTAACTTTGACTTTGAAGTTACTGTTTAGAAACACATTTTTTTAAATTCTTAGGCAGACAAAAATAATATCTAAATCTTTTAACAAGTAATAAAAGTATTTTTAAAAAAATTGTAAAAATCTTACTCAAATTTTAATACAAGTTTCAAAGAGGACCGTCTTTGAAAAGCCACCTGTGACTGAAAGCTCTTTTGGAACATCCTTTTGAAAATTCATTCAAACACTTCGAAACCAACTTTTAGACTCTGTAAGCCGAAAGCAGCTCCACTATATCCTACAAATTGAACTTGCACACTTGTGTTCTTGCTCATCATAATTTGTTGTCAGGTATGCGGGTTGGAGAAAAACGAAGGCTCGTTATCCCACCTTCAATGGGGTATTATATTTATTGTCGAATCTTTTTCCTGAACAAGTCTTCTCTTTTTGTCCCCCTTTCTTTCAGATTTGAATGCCAACTCCATTGCGCTGTTTGTGTTTGCAGTTATGGGAGCAATGGATTTGGCAAAAAAATACCACCAAACTCATGGCTAGTATACGAAGTTGAATTGGTTAAAGTTCGTTGATTAGCGCAGCTTTTTGGATTTTATTCAAAAATCTTCTTCCTACCAACTTGAAAACTAGCCGTGTGCGGTTAGTTATTGGGCTTGGATATGCGGTTGCCGGATCTTTGAGGGAATGACCTCAAATTTTGTTGTGGTGAGATGGCTTTGTCATTTTTTTTTAATGTTTGAATTGAAGATTTATTGTGCTTCAGAGAAAAAACAAAACTTGAGATTATATGTTTCAAACATTGCTTGTCAAGAAATTTTGGAAAAACTGTACAGCTAGTCTGTTATATGAAGTGCGAAAGCCAGTTATTTAGGAGGTTACGAAGTGTACAACTTATAATCTTAAAAGCATTACTTATTGGAACCGAAAAGGAGGGCTTAGAGGAAGGAATTTATACCAAACACAATAAGAGAGAGTTTTCCCCTTTACTCTATTTTCTTTATTTGTATTTCTTTCTTTTCCTCTTACCAAACACAGGTTAAGAGTTCCTAGTAGACTATCTAGTACTACGGCTATGCTCGGGAGCTCAGAGCTCAACTCGAGAACAATGAAAACACTGAATGAACGAAGGCGAAGGCGATGACGACTACAAATGCTAGAAAATACGAAGCTTAAAAATGCAACATAAATAGCATAAAATACAATAAAATATGCAAACGATTAGAAGGAAGGAAAGATTGAGAAAGTGTGAATTTGTTTCCCCCATTGATGGATGCATAATTTTGAGCAGTTCCCTTGGTCCATTCGGGGTATAAAATTCCCATGTGTTCAAAGTATCCGGTTTCTTCGTCCTTGAGCAATCCAGATAGGTCTTGGTTCCTTTTTTTTTTTTTTTTTTGGGCGGAGTGCAAATTTCTTTAGGAAGGTAAGGATCTTCATGTGAAGAGATTTCAATGAGGCCCTTCCAACTCTCAAGAACCTGTCCAGCATGGATATCGATATTTGATTGTAGGGCTGTGTGCCCTAGCTGCAACAAGGATGTGAAAATTCTTCCCATGTCTTATGGGGCTCTGGTTTTCCAATGGAAGTCGAGCGCCCTGCTTTAGAGCAGTGGACTAGAAGACGCAAGGAGGGGTCTGCCTTTTTCTCCTCTGTTTGTTGAAAAAGATGGATCTTGAGGTGTTCTATATGGCTATGTGGGTGCTTTGGGACAACGGAAATGCGCTTGTCCACAGGTCAAGCCCTAAGGAGGTTAAGGACATTCTGGATTTAGCAAGCTCTTGGTTGTTTGAGTTTCAAACATGTCAGTTTATCAAAGCTCTCGCGGTCATGCGTAACTCGAGGGCTAACCCCCTAAAGACCAGGTGAGCTAAATCGTAATGTTAGAGGCAGAAATGGATGCGGAAAATGTTGCCTCTGCAATGCAAGAAGCTTGCTTGACGGCTCTTTAGAGGACAAGCATTAGAGACATAGGTAGCCTCCGCTTACAGTTGAGAGGGTGCTCTGTTACAACCATCTCTTGGAAGGCAAATGCTTTTGCTCACCATTTAGCCAAATTTATTTTTAACTAAAGCTACTAGTTCTGCTTGTTTGGAGCTTTATGCCTTTATCAATGTAACAACCCGTCTTTTTGAGCTATTATTTAACTAGTTTAAACTTGATTTTTTAATTTTAACCTTACTTACCAATAAGAAAAATACTGAGAATTTTTTTTCAACATACTTAAAACCGTTCTGACTTTTATTACAACATAAATTAAAACATAAGTACTAGTCTTAGCTTTGTAGTCATCCAAAATATTTTATGACGCTTGTTAAGCAAATATTACTTTCTTATATCTTTTTAAAACATCTTTTATGAATAGTAGAAAACTTTCTCTTAAAACAGCAAAAAACAACCGTAGTGTTATCTATAGCCCAACTTTTGCATTTGTCTCTCCACAACATCTAGCTCGTCAACCGATCATGCTGGGATTCTGTTAGACTACCTACAACATGAAGGAACTTGTAATATGTTTTAACTCAATAAGTTCAAACAAATTTAATAAAACATAGAAACATCATTCATAAAACTTTTCTCATATAATCTCTTTCATGAAACATTTTTCGTGAAAATATTTTTCATAAAACGTTTCTTATAAAAGCATTTTGTAGAAAAGAATGTAAGCAATATCTCAATGCATGATTCCATTTTATGCTCATTTATAAACATCTTATCATCATTCTTATCTTATTTTAAACTTGTACGCTTTAGTGTTTATACCAACATTATTTATCATGAGTAATTTTAACATAACATCATGTTTTTCTTGTGAAAGACTTAAGATCATCGAACAATGAAGTCATAACTTTAATATAACTTATACATTTCATATCAAAGAGGCTGGTACGATACTTAATTAACATCTTTAGTTTACCTTCTTGTAAACTTTGGTGGACGTACTGCAGGATATGACTTGGACTAAAACAATAAGCATAGCATTCGATGAACATACTGTAAATCATAACTTAGAATTTAAAATATTGTATAACCAATGCAAATGTATTCAAACATAAATATAAAGCATTTAAAAATTAATTTTTATGTTATAGGTGAAGTTTGAAACTTACCTAAATATCAATCTAACGTTCCCACTCTACCATTTTCTTCTATTAGTCGACTTCGTGTCTTGTTCAAACGACAGCCGACTATTAGCTCACTTTTCTTATTACCGACTAACTTAATCGATAATAAAACGTAAACGTTAAACATTCATTCTTGTACTTAATCTCGTTATTATTCATTCACTTATAAATTACATAATTGAAACGTTACATGTCTTAACCCCTCATTTCATATTACCATCCTGACATTTATGGGTTAGAAAAAATTCCGCTAAGGAGCATTTTCCTAAATCGAACGTTTCGAGGTCAATTTAAGTCTTTTTGTAAAAATGACCATTTTACTTTTGACAGGTTTTAGAACTTTTGAACTTGTTTTAATCAAGACTTACGATTCCTTGCTACTTATAACGGTCGAAAAAGAAAACATTGGTTTTATTTGTGCAAAAATCTTCTTTTACAAAACTTTACAGTTTTGACCCATAATATAAAAATTTTGATGATTTTGCCCTTAACATGTTTTCCTCAAAAAAATCCAAAATTCTTTTGTGCTTTAAAATCTATAATTACTCACTTACTAACAGTAGTGCAGAAAATCAGATTTTCAATGAAAAATTGAGTTCTATACCATTTTACGGTTTTCGTCCGAAACACAAATTCTTGAGATTTTCTGCCTCAGGACCAAAAATAACTAACTTATACCAAAATATCCAGTTTTTCGTAAGTATCAAAACTTACAAATGCTCCTTAGTTAAACTCAAATAATTTCAAAAAGTTTTTCTCATTTTACCATTTCAAAATTTCGAAATTAAATCTCGTAAAATTCATAACTTAAATATGTGTAGAATTTTTACAAACCACTTACAAATCTTTAACAGTTTGGCTAGATCTATAATTTTTGTATTTTAACTTTTCCTAAAATCATTGATCTTGATAGTGTTTTAGGATAGGAAAAACTGAAATTAATGTTTTTTGGCTTGTTTCAGTTGGAACTAGAGCAGGATTTCTGCATGAAAGTTGTCAATCTTGACGTTTCCAAAAAATCTTATATTGAACTCAGAAAATAATTCCGCCTCTAAACACCTCATACACTTAAATCTTTCAAAATTGCTATAAACACATATTTTGCATCTTAACTTTCCTTAACTTATTTTTCTAGGGTTTAATTTCTTCTTAACCATTTTAAACACATCATTAACTATTTTATACCCAAAATAATCATGCCATAACATTCCTTTTACATGTCATGATCAAAATCATTTTATCAAACACTTAAAATGCTTAAGCTTTGTGTTATGACAAAGTTTGTCATACTTTCTCATTTGAGCATAAAACCCTAGTTTTCATTTTTCCATCATCATCATCATCATCTATTTAACATAGCATATAATCATACCATGGTGTTTTCTTTAAATGCCATAGTCCAATATATAACAAAACCAACATAAAACCCATGAAAATCAACAAATTTTCAAAGCTAGGATTAGAGTTTTTATTAAGAGATTTCTCAAGCTTTTTGATCCTCTACTTAAGTGCTTTAACTTTCTTGTTCCTCTTTGACATAATCGATAGCAAAACCTTATCAAAACCTATCCAAAAATTCAAGAAACTATTAAAACCCATAAGAAAAATTTTGAATTTTACCTCCACAAGTGATTAATCTTTGCATTAGAACACTTGAACTTGTCTTCAAGGATGGATTTGAGGTAATATTTTTGAAAAATATATGAGAGAAAGGGAGAGGCTATACTTCGTTTTGATAAAGAGAAAAGAAGCTTCTTTTTGCAAGTTTCATGCAAAATGATGATGATAAGGCTTAAACTTATCACTTAAGCCCTTATCCACATATTAATTTAATCTAGGGGTCAAATTGCAATTGAAAAAATGCTCCACCACTCATCCAAAACTAGCCAACATGGGGGAAATGTGGAAAAATTTCCAGTTTTGGGGTGTCACTAAGTGGGTCATACTTTACTTTTTAAATTGTCCAAATTTGCACTGCTTTGTATTATTTTCTATATTGTCAATATATTTCTCATGCTGCTAGCATTCTTTTCTATACAATTTATTAGGTCTCATGATCTTCCATGCTTATCGATATCCTCTACATAGTGTAATTCCTATACTGATTAACTTTAAGCAGTATAATTTTCATATTGTTTAGCTTTTTGTAGTATAATTTTCACACAGCATATCTTTATCAATATAATCCTTATATAGTATTGTTCTAATATTGCATAATTTCTGTAGTGCTTAATTTCTATACTGCATATTTTTCTCCTTATACTTTATAATCTCATGTAGTATTATTTTATATCACAATTTCTTATAATTCATACTTTACTTAGGACCATAGCATGATATTTAATCTTGCAATTTCTATATTTACTCTTATTAAATTTGTCACAAAAATTTTGATTTAAATGATAATCCGTGTGACACTAAAATTGCTCCTTAAGTACTTTAACAAAATTTTTAGCTTAAAATTTAGATTACAAAAAACATAAATTACTTAGCATAACCTTTAATCATTACATATATAATGCACCAAAAGTTCTCAGGTGTTACAATTAAATTGGTTTGCTTAGTTCTGTTTGGAACACATTTGTTGGTCCAGAATGAAATGAAAGATTTCCTACATATATTTAAAATAATAATTAAAAAAAACTAACAACAATAAATTTGAATTTAGTGGTTAAATCCTATATTTACACCATAGTCAAATTTGGTGAATCTAAAAATTTACCATGGATTTATCCTATAATCAAATTTAATTAATCCAATATTTTTCTAGTAAATCTTGAATTTGCTACACGATTAAACTTGGTAAAACCATGATCTATTAGAGTTGCTACCATAAACTCTAATATATATATATATATATACACACACACACATACACACCAATTATTTGCATAATATTTACTAAGTTAATAAAATAAACTTATTTTTCACCCTTACCATTCTTCTTTTAGTATTAAAAATTCTTTTTATTAACAATTGTATTAAAAAAGCTATTTACTACTATAATGATTCAAAATTAGGCTACAACCTAGAATTTCTCAAGATATGACAAACAGATAGAGAAATTAGGCGACTTGTCTTGTTTTCTTTTTCAAGTAAAATGGCTTGTGACCGGTAATAGTTCACCACCTAGTCAATTAGTGGTTCATCGGTAAATCAAATCAATTGACATTAGTTAAACACTCAATAAAAATAGTCATTTTTCTGATGTAAAAAATTAAAATCGAACAATTATTAAAGCAATATAAAAGAGGTCAATTTCCCGCATATCCTAAGCAAAAGGAACTAGAAGACATGAAAAAAGGGGCAAGTTGATATAGGAGAAGAACAGTTTTGTTACCCTAAAAAGATGGGAAAAGAAGAAAAAGAAAATTCTTGAAACGACAATGAAGAGGTACGTGACAACATCAACCAAAACGACATGAAAAATTTGTAGCGATAAAAAGCAGTAAAACGGCATCGTTACAACTGTTTAGGCGACGCGGAGGAGATAAAATCCGCGAAAAACTTGCGCTCTTTTTGAGAGTCGGAAAAAAAAAAAAAAAAGAAAGCAGAAAAAAACAGTATAAATAGAGAGAAAGAGAGAGAGAGAGAGAGAGACCGAGCTTGCGAGATGGCTTCCATGGCGTCCCCAATTCCAAGCACCTACTGTTACACCAAC
>CAMOHE010049545.1:4049-32242 GCA_946598075.1 Artocarpus hirsutus
TATATGCTTATCATGCCATATAGCTTTCTTCTCATGCCATGACCAAAAGCATTTAATCAAACACTTACTTTGCTTAAATTTTGTGTTATGACAAAGTTTATTATTTTTTTCTCTTTTTGCTTAAAATCCTTTTTTTCATCTTCCCATCATCATCATCATCATCATCATAACGTACCACATAATCATGCCGTAGTGTTTATATTACGTTCCATAGTCCAATCTTAGTATAAACCATAAGCTTAGTTCATGAAAACAACATATTATACAAGCTAGGGCTTAGAATTTTACCATGGTATTTTAAGGGTTTTTGCTTCTCCTCTTTAGTGCTAGAAAACCTTCTAGATTTCTTGACCATAATCCATAATATAATCCATAAAAATCTCATTTAAAACATACACAAAACCCTTAGAACATAATAGGTGAATCTAGAGCTTTTATCTTGAAACTTCCTTATTCTTCGTCAAGTTATCCATGATTCCTTAGATGTTTTGGAAGCTTAAAATCATCAGCAATTTTGAGGGAAAGTGGGATGGGGCAGCCAATTTTGGTATGGAAATTATGGGTCCTTTTTGTGTTTTCATGCAGTAAACTATGGAGACAAAGAATTGTCTTTCTTTTCAACTGGGTCCTACCACTTTAAACTCACTTTATGGACTAAATGGAATTAAAAATGTGCTCCCAATTCTCAGGCCAAAACCAAAGCTTACCAAGGGAGGATATGGCCAATTTTTTAATCATAAAAGTATCACTTTAATGGATATTTTCACTTAGGACAATAATTGCAAAAATAATTAATCTAGGGGCAAAATTACAATTCCAATAACTTGCCCCCAACATTCTTCAAAACCGGTTCTCCCAAGAGGAGATGTGGCATGTTCTCTATCTTTGGAGTGTTACAAAATGGGCCCTTACATCATCTTTTTAGCAGTCCAAATTTACACTGCATTGGGTATTTCCAATACTGTCAATGTTCTTTTCTGTATTTTTTTTTGGTCCATAAGCTTCTACATCATCTACACAGTATGATTCCTACAAACTTTATACAATATAATATCTATACCGCATTACTTTATACATACTACATAACTTTATGCAATATAATTTCTATACTGTTTTAACTTTGTCAGTATAATTCTTATCTTGTATTATTCTAATATTGTACAATTTTTCATATTTTTAGACAGTATTTTTTTTAAACTGTATTTCTGTTTCAAAATTTGTTGCGATATATTCTGCAACAATTAAGCTGTCTAGCTTATTTTGCTTATCGTCCAATTCTTATTTTCGGCTCATTCGTTCTTTACTAAAAACTGAAATGATTTTTAATCTTAAAAATCTTATTTTCACTTTCATAAAATTTATCATAAAAATTGAATTAAAACAATAATCCCCATAATGCTAAAATCGAATTTTAAATTCTTAACAAATTTTTGAGCATAAAACTTAGCTTACAAAATTTTTAACAAAATTACTTAACATAAATCCTTAATTATTGCATATGTAATGCATTAAAAATTCTAAGGCATCACACCTAATGTCAATTGTGATATGGCCTGGCCACGCTCCACCCATGGCCTAACCTTAGCTAGCCACCACAACACTGGTTCAACCATAGACAGACCTGTCTATCGCTTGCTTTTGGCCTGATGTCGACACAATCTAACCTTGGCCTTGCACCGACCTCTACTTGACCATGAGGGAAAAATTTGTAAACAAAATTTTAAAAACAAGAAATTTATCTCCCCTTAATTTCAAAGTAAAACTAGTAATTTTTGAAATTACAAAGGAAAAACAAAAATACCAATTGTGTTTAGAAAAAAAATAACAAAATGCACCCCTAATTATTACAATTTATTTGCTTTTAATACTCCAACACGCGCGGGACAATTTTGAGATAAACATGCCAATTTGTCAAGAAACAACTTCCCCTTACATCTAAGAAAAATAGCATACCATTCTTCTACCTCCAACAAAATATGAGACCAGCGTACACGATGACCACCGAAGCTCTACAACATTCATCCACAAATACCATGCCTTCAAAAGACAAAAGTAAAGTCTCTACTTGCCAAAACTCTATCAAAATCATTCCAAAGGTACTAACTTGAGCATCGGATGGTCTTCAACTGGCACGACACCAATCTCCCAAGTTGCTTTGTTTCTTCCTTGCAGGCTATTCAGAGGACCTGCCCACAATCATCAACATGATAAAGAGAACATTGAATCATTAACACGAACTGCGCCTCAATTACCATGTCAAAGGAACAGTGGAAATGTGAGGGACATTCGTTTGGGACACAATCAATGACAATTTCCAGAAATGGTAGATCAGAAGAAAGACAAAACACAGGAATACCGGGGTACTGTAAAAAGATGACAAATTTCTTTGACCAATTTGATCATATCCTTCCTTAAAAGAGAAGCGGTTATTATGTCCAGTAGACAACCTTAAATATCGCATTTCATTACTAATTATGCTTTTTACTCAATTTGTAATAGAAAGAGTATACAAGGTAATATAAGCCGTCCAAAATTTCACTTAAGCTTATTGAAGATATGGTGCGAAAACTGCTAGAACTTCCTTGTAAACCGGCTTTTTAAAGTCAACCGCCTGCAATTATCATAGGAGAAGACAAAAAAGATACAAGTCAAGCGACAACTAGGTAAATCTACTTCTTGTGAACCAATAATAATAATAATAATAATAATAAAAGATGATGATGATGATGATGATGATAAAGGGAGGAAAAGATGGCAAGATATACACCCACAAGGTCAATTATTTGTTCTGGCAACATCCATGACCAGTCACCGAACTCAGGTTTCTCAATCCCATCGCCCAAAAGATTGATTTCTTCATCGTTTCCAGTGAATTTAAAAAGAAACCTGTTTCTTACCAAAATGCAACAATATATTAGTTAAACATAGATAGCATATGCATATCCATAGAGGAGAAATAATTCTACCATTCCAAAGAAAAAGGCAAGGGTCAAAGTAGAAACTATTAAGGGTTTTCTTTCTTACTTGAAAGGAGGGTTTACTGTTATAAGCAATAACACATATGCATGCACCTCAATATTATTTAATGAGCGATTAAATAAGATAAAGACATAAGAATTTATGTACGTCAATTGTTAATAATTTAGAAGCTTGCAACAAACTTTTCTACTGGTTATAACAAGCATTATATTGTTACTAATGTACATTGGTTTGCTGGCTGCAGCCTAAACAACATGCAATTTATCAAACTAAAAATGGACAAAGTCCGGTACTTACCACTTTTGCGCTTGGCCTTTCCAGTCTCCTCCCCACAGATGTCTAAGTTTTTCCCTAATTTTTGGCGGGAAGTCATATGTCAACCAGTATGGTGCCTAAATAATCCAGCCAAATGGAAAAAACAAGATACAAGATCACTCCTGAGCCTTCTGATCAAGCAGAAGTATGGGAAAAAATATAACTAATTATACAACAGAACAAATCGACCAACGCGGAATATAAATTTAAAACATAGGCATTGTTAGGCAAGATTAATCAAGGATATAGAGGGGAAAAAAAGATAAAACCTCAACAAATCCACGTGTTAAAAGTACTTTGAACACTATGTCATAAAGTACAGGCACGTAGAACTTTTGATAGCTTTTAATGAATCTTTCGTTTAATACCAAAACCTCAAATGCGTGAACATTAGAAAAACAAATGTTTTTTGGTCCCGTTCGTAAAGTTTAAGCTTTTTATTAAAAAAAAAAAAAATCATAAAACTGATCTAAAACTTTTTTTTAATCGGTGGACGGGTCCTGTTCAAATCAGTGGTTTTGTTAATTATTGTCTCGTGGAATGTGTGCGACATGTCATCGAGGATATATAAAAAGCATTTGTTTATTTTGGACGTGATCAAATTTGCTGCAACCAAACACATGTTGATCCCAATGCATCGCAACGTTTGAGTCGTACATGTCAAGAAAACTTAGCTACACATCCTTGGATCATGCACTATTGATATTGCACCTCAACCGCATACTACCAAAGTCCCCCCATATATATAATAACAAAAAAAATTGAACCTCTCACTAATTTGCTGGTGTTGTGGTAGCTCAATCAAATAACAGCTTAATATTCTTCATTGATCCATGGGTACAAGACACCTCTGTTAATGATATGCCCTAGGTCAATTATGTAATGACTACACTTTGACTTCGTTACATTTGCATTTTGTTAATAAAGAGGCATTTTTATTATTGTTTTTTATTCTAATTTTATAAATAGTTAATTCTACCTAAGATCATCAAGTATATGACTTGATAGTAAAACTCTTAGCTGAAAATTGAATTCTATTCTAAATTATCCCTAGTCGGTCATTATTATTGGGATAATAATAAATGAAGACTAGTATGAAGTTTGACTGATGATTATGTTTTACTAATCATGTGTATGAGATACTAAGTCAACTCATGAATACATATTTGAGAAATGATGTATTGGATCGACCCGCTATGAAAATACTGCATGGATAATTGTCATAAGTGATTCTCATTACAATAGTATTATCCTAGTCCTTTGACCTAAAATCACCATTGTTTCCTACATGACAAGTTCTATATTTTGACATGTTCTAATATTATCTTTAACAAGATGATATAATGGATTGTTGTTGGTTACAGAGTGGATCATGTGAGGAATGTGAGTGATTAAGAAGGAATTTGTCCCTCATTTATTATGAGAAAGATATCTATGGGCCCTTTGATAAGTTAGACAGAAGAAAAATGTATGGCCATACTGGAATGAATTGATAAGAGTTATCAATATCAGTCTACTTAAGATCGAGAAATAATATGATTGAATAGTATAAGGATAACATAAACTAAGCCTTATGTTCAATCAAGGTATCTAGTGACAAAAGGCTTTAATACTTATTGCAGATTAGGTTATGTCAGATTATTGACATTCGCATAACTTGGGTAATTATAATGTCTTACTAGAGGCCGCTTATAATTTGTGGGCCAGAAACAGAATTTCAAGCCCACTACCAATGTTATGTGAACCTAAAGGGTCGCACACTTAGAACAGAGCAAAAACGAATTTTGGATTTACTGTGTTTAGGTTCAATGAACTTAATAATATCCAAATTCAATGCACTAGATATGTCTAGGTTCATTAAATATGACATTGTCTATATTCTATGAATTGTATTTGAATTACAGTTGACCCTAGTTAAAATCTGACTCTTTCTCGAAGTCAATATATATATATATATATATCTATTTTAGGGTTTTTGACTGAATTAGAAGAGAAAAGGTGTTCTCTTATTCTAAAAGGCAAAAATATTAAGACCTTAAAATTAGAGAGTCATTTAACCCAAGGAGAGGGTGCTAACACACCAATTCAGTTTTTGAGAGAGTCTGTTCGTGTGGATACCTGTAGAGGACGTTGCTCTAAGTAACGTCTGAATCCGATCCCGAATACGAAAAGCTCGAGTTAAGGTGTCACCGGAGTGAACCCGTTTTTTTCCTTTCAAAAATCTTGCCCCTTTTGTCATCTTGGTAAGATTATACGACTTTTTTATCAATCTAATCAAATTACATAGATCCGGCGAGGGTTTTGTGGGAATTAATTTTTATTTTTCGCTGCTTATTTGAATCACAAAATCCAACAAAACTCAACAACCCCATCATTTAAAAAGCACTTGGTTACTCAAGAAATTAATATAATGTGCAAAGGAAGAGAAGGATTGGGAGAAATATGGAGATAGAAAGTGGGTTGGAGGGAGTTTCCTGATTGCCCATCTTAGTTTAGTGGAACTATATGCAAAGAAGGATCTTGCCCACTCATGAAGTTGACTTAAGCCAAGTATGTACGGCCAACATTGGCCTCACTTAAAGGACAGAACGCATGAAGGCAATAAAAAAAGTTATCCAAAGGAAAGGAAAGAAACTCGGAATCAGCAACCATGTAATATATAGATCATTCTTTCTTTGGAGATTGGGTTTCCCACTTCAATTCGCTCACACACTATTTGCAATTTTTTTTTTTAGAATATCTATTTGTGATTTATTGTCGATATACTGATAGATTTTTGTTATACTTTGCCTCAACCCCAGAACATAACAAAAATGATCCTTTTATACTCATGTCTGGTGTATTGGATGCCTTGAACCCAAGGGGCATCAAGTAATTTTCCTATGTCATCTTAACATGCATGGATTCTTCAAAGTTGGTTATCTTTTGCTGCATTAATGCAGTAAAATGAACCTGAAGAGTTATATTGTGTCTGCAATTAATTGTAGCTTCCAATGGGCCCAGTACAAGCACAGAAGCCTTTCTTGACTTGTCAGTAGTTGTCGAACGAGACACTTTTCTTCTGCCTATGATATGCAAAAGGCCAAGCGTTTTAATATATTACCCCTTTTCTATCAAACTTGGGAGCTTAATGTTTTTGTATGAAAACCTATTGGTACTCGAGAATTAATAGCAGAAAAAGCATTTCTTGCACACAAAGAAGCAACTGTTCCAGTCTTGATCCAAATGCAGTTCTAAAGAAGATAATCGAAACATAAAAATATCCTCTAAAGTAACAAAGTTGTACCTCTGCAAGAATTTCTGCTGAACTCACTCCAGTCTCTTCTCTTAATTCCCTGATGGCTGCAGTTCTTGGATCCTCGGCCTCATCAATACCACCCTATCAAACACATTTGAATTCAATGCTAATTCAAAGGTCTAAACAATCATGCAAAAAGATTAAACTTAAGATTGGGAATATAGACATGCAATAAAAGCCTCAAAATCCAGTATGGAAAATTTGAAACTTCCATAACTTCATATGTGAAAAAATTTTGAAAAAAAAAAAGTATCGTTCAATTTCTCAAGAAGATAGAAATACGCTTGAAAGAGGGTAAGTTTACTTCATTACAGATGACACTTGAAACATCAACACTTGTTATGATCTCCTTGTGTGCATTGGCCCAAGGAATAGGAACACTAGAAAAACCACTGTGTCCAAAAGCACTTAAACAGAAATTATAGTGGCTGGTTTCTATTAGGTGATTCCTTTATTCAATATTTTCCCTGCTAATAAAGGGGTTTCCTGCATTTACGAGGGCTGCAGAGGCAAGGCGTTATGGAAGTACTTGGTTTCATGGCTATATTTTGGGTCTTACGTCCAGAGAAGAACACACAAATCTTCGCAGATAAGGCCCTAGTCAAAGTCTTTCCATGGGATAGAGTTCAATTCTGGGCTTCCCTATGCATAAAAAATTTAGGCTTTCCTCTTTATTGTAGATGAGAGAATGCTATTTAATTTCTCTCACCAAAGCTATTCATTTGAGGAGGTTCTCTTGTCCTATTTACCGTGCAGATTCTTGTTCTTTCTCTTATAAAATCTTCCGTTCTTTATCCAAAAATATTTACAGGTAAGTCTTAATATTCCATAGTTAACAATGTGAAAATACATCCACAATAAATCAATACCAATACAAAGAAAAAAGTCTCCATTTAAAGCAAACTATAAAACCTTTAGAAAAGCTTTTCATTTGGGAACATAAATTAAAATCCAGAAAATGCATTCATACAATCTCTTATTCTTCCATATCTCCTGAGTTTCATATCATGTGCGAAATATTTCGAGCCAATTTCACATGAAGATTCAGATTCAGCAATCAATTCCTAACAATTTACCTGCGGCATTTGCCAAGAATCGGGTATATCCAACCTTGACGCAGCAAAAATCTGCCCCAAAAAAATCAAATCATAGTTCAGCGAAAACACATATACAAATGAGAGAAAGAGGGGGAGAGATTTATGACCTTTTTGGCATTGTTGATGAGACAGATACCGACGTTCCTTCTATAACCTTGGGGAGGAGCTTCCATGGAAGATGACGACGAGGATTGAACGGAACGAAAAAGATACTTTTGTGGGACAAGGAGTGTCAAAGGTGAAAATTTAGATATGCGATGAGGGTTATTTGGTAAAGATAAAGATAGCGTAGGAAGTGTTACCAGAATCAATGGAGGAGGAGAAGGACGGTGTAGACGAAGTGGGGAAGTAAGGCAGGCCAGTCGGCATAAAGCCATTCAATCTTCTCTCTTCCATCCACCTAGCCAATGGTCAGTTATTAAAGAGAGCTTTCCCAAATGAGTTGAAACTTACCATTTTCATTAAAGTGGGTATTTGGCTAAGGTTGATGTGAACTACCAACTTATTTATAAATAATATAAAGCTTATATATGTTATAGTAAAAAAATTATTATAATGTAAAGTTTTTATATGCTATAATAAAAACAGTTCCCACAACTAGTTAAACACCCTATAAAAGTTGTATTATAACAACTTTTTCTTTTCTTTTCTTTTTTTTACATAGTAGTTGATTAAAACAATTGATATGTTAAACACCTCTTTTTATTTTCCTTTTTTTGCAATGTAAAGTAAAAATATTTTCTTTTTTAACGTCCAATCTACGATTGGAACCACTGCTATACTTCACACGGTAAATTTTTAAAATAGGTAGCCATAGGTTAGAAAGTTAAAATCCAAATGTAATAGCTAAAACATTATGCTCCACCCATAAAACAAAGTTGTCTTTTCCACCTGAAGAATTATGTTTCTTGTCTTTTAATAAAAAAGAACCTCAAAATTTAAAAAATCTTGTGTTCCTTTAAAATGATATGTAGCTATCTCCATGTTTTATATGTAGTCTAAAAATAACCACTACCCCAAATTTCATCACTTAAAATTTAAAAAAAAAAAAACTTATAAATACTACTCTCAATAATTTGTATTTTGCATGAAAAATGTAAAAAATTATTTCCTCACAAAATACAAATATTTAAAATATTAAATATTTTAAATTATGTATTTAGCATAAAATACTAAGTCAAATTATTATTTATAAAATATTTTGCTTTAGAAAGTATTTTATGCTAATTTTTCTAGATAATAATGCTTTAATGACACTTAATTGAAAACAAGAAATTAAAATAAACTAGAGTCAAATTACAAAAATTAAAAAAATATATTTGTGCGTAAATTATTTTTAATTTATTTATTTTTTAAATTTATTTTTAACTTAGTTATGAAAATTAAAAATATAAATTATTTTTTAATTTATGTATTTTTTACAAATTATGTATTTTTAATTTATTTAATTTATTTTTACAAATTTTTTACAAATAGTTTTCATGCAAAATATTTTAATTTATGTATTTAGCATAAAATACTAGAGTCAAATTATTATTCATAAAATATTTTGCTTTAGAAAGTATTTTATGCTAAT
This sequence comes from Artocarpus hirsutus, assembly GCA_946598075.1. NCBI lineage: Eukaryota > Viridiplantae > Streptophyta > Magnoliopsida > Rosales > Moraceae > Artocarpus > Artocarpus hirsutus. The sequence continues at coordinate 13,315 of CAMOHE010049545.1, forward strand.
TTTTCTACATAATAATGATTTAATGACACTTCTAATTGAAAACAAGAAATTAAAATAAACTAGAGTCAAATTACAAAAATTAAAACCAACAAAAAAATAATTTAGTTTAAAGGATGATGGAAAGAGTCTAGTGTAACTATTTCACCAACTTTCCTTTGCAAATTGTAATTGCCTAGACTAATGACAAGTTAAATTTCCCAATTTATTGACATAGAACTTTATTTATCCCAATTTTTCCTACATCAAGTACTCAATTAAAATTTATCCAAAATAATTAATCTCAATATTCCTATTCAAAATCAATTACTAATGTTCATTAAGCATGTTTTATAATTTAGCCACAAAGAAAACTACTACTCTCTCAACTCTACAATTTTCTAGGATGTATTTCCTAAATTCATATTTAGAGCTCTCCTTTTTCTCAATTACTAACTTTAAGTGAAAGATCAACTAATTAGTGGCCAATCAATTAGAGGCATTAAACTCAAGAAAATGCAAATAAAGAGAAAATAGAAATCAACTTGCATTAATCAAAGGCAATAAGGCAAACACAATATCAACTTGGGTCCATAGTCATCTAGACTAAGAGATTTAGTCACATAAAGTGTCAAACAAAACTAAAAACACAAACAAAAGCAAGGAGAAGAAATCCATAACAATTTTCAAGAAATTCAAAGAAAAGAGAGAGTAGAGAAATAAAATAAGGTGGAGCTCTAAGGTGGTCTTCATGTTGGACATGTATGCCCTAAAGAGTAAAAATGTAATATATTTTTGAAGACATTTTTATCAATGAAGAATTTATTTATTTTTTGTATACCAAATCTTATCCTCTTTATGTTCATATTTGTTTAATGTATGTTAAGCAAACAAAAGCCTAAGACTGTCGTTATAAACCTTTAAGAACTGGGCATATGATAGAAAGATTATGCGAAAGACATGATTCTTAAGGTGACAGTCTAAATCATAAGATTTACAATCGAGGAAATAAAGTAGGGCACTTTATTTATGCAAAGATTGTTATGTTGTCTACATTCCTAATAAAAAATAGTTTGTCTTGACCATTGGAGGTGGACTCTATGAATAGAAACATTAGAACATTGTTATAGGTGACGATGTATTGGATAGAGACATAAAGTGAATTGATTTAGATTAATAATTCTATCTTATTAAATCAATTCACTTTAGACAATCATATGTATTTGATCTTAATCTTGATATAAATAATAGGCTCGTTGTCTTGACTTGTGTCTTCTAATGTACTAAAGGGTGACATCCACATTTTAATAGCGGCATGCATGCTGGTACGTTGGAGGCATGATACTTGACAATGTAGACTTGTTATTCATAGATATGGGAACCATAGCTTCTCTTTAGGAGTAGTTGATATCTTCTTATATGCCTTATCCTACAATTGAAAAAGTTGAGCGCTCAACCATTTGGATATATAGGTCTCACTGAATAGCATACCGTCTTTGGATGGTAAGTTTTCTGATGGTTAGATAATGACATGTAAGAGAAAAATAATTAGGAAGGTAAGACAAAACTTGTCCTTAAGCCGATTATGGATAATTCTATGGGGGTACGAGTCATGGAGACTTAGTTACATGGACTTCGTAATTCTATATAGTTCGAGAGTGTAGCTCTAAGCTTTTAGTGGAGCAGTATTAGAGTTGATAATTATGAAATGCATATCTGGGATATTGGATTTCATAATTATCAGGAACTTAAACTATATAGGTCCATCAAGTCCCCTTTGGTAGCTCATAAAAATCCTGTAACAATATGGCATGCTTTTCCAATAATTAGTACTTGTGTCATATTATCATATTGGATGCAAATTTGATAGAATCGGATAATTTATGTCTATGTATCAGTTGAATTAATTTTGTGAAATTAACTTAAGATAAACTTGTTGAATTATTGGGATTGATAATTCATGTCTATTTATCGATTGGATTAATTTTTAAATTAATTCTAGATAAACATGTTGAATTATCATGAATATTTATTTTCCTAGAGATTATCTAGGTGTGACTGTTTTAATCAACTAGCTTCTTTATTAGGTTATTTGAATTGAAACTGAGGCTCTATTCAAAGAATCTTGAGTGAAAAATAAAGATTTGTAAGGATCATTTATCAAAAGTTTGGCCTACCGATGGAGTAGGTTCGGCAGGCCGATCTGCCAGTTCGGCTTGTCGACCGTGCAATAAAAGGGTCATGTGTTTCCATAAGAATTTTATCAGATATTGATCCTGATTTGACTCTAATTCAAATTTTTGAGACCTTATCTGATAAGGACTAACTCCTAGGCCCAACCTCCATATAAAGCAGAGTGAGACTCATTATTATTTAGATCAATTGAGAAATCTAAAGTGAGACTTTGCAACTCCCCAAAAAGCTATTGTTCACAAATAACGAACTATAGCTTTGGGCATTTCTCATTTGGTTGGAAGGAGAGCTATTTGGTAGAAGAGTTGTATGAGTGTGCCCGCACACACATCAGTCATAGATAGAGAATAGCAAAGAAGGCTAGTTGGTTGAGGTCCTTCTAAAACATTATTTCTCTTCACGGATTGCAGAGCTTTTCGGCAAATAAGGTTAGTAAGATCTGGTTAGTTTATGCATATAGTGTGTCAAACTTGTGTTTTAGAAAATACTCTAGTATAAAAATTTTAAAATTCCACCATGTACTATTTTTCTAACAATTGGTATAAGTATGGCTTTTACATAAATTTGCAAGCTTGTGATCATGCTATACGTGTAAATTATATGATCTTGATCTCTTCTATGCTTGAATTTTATTTTTTAGATAGTTGGCACTCTAGGTTTCTATATAGTTTTGTGTTGTCATGGATTATATGGTGAATGTTTATTAATTAATTATGTTTGATTAAATTATTTTTTAATTATTTATTAATTAATTAATGTTGGCTATGGTTCCTTAGAGGTTAGAATGTATATCTAGGTTCTTCATGTAATTAGATAGCGGACTACCATCTTTGTCTAAGAATTATTACTTAATTTTAAATTTGTAAGAATTTTGTAATTAAATAATCATTCAAAGAAGACGGATCTAGAAAATGGATGATAGTATTCCTAGGTATTTCTCGAGTCTCTAATTTTATGTTTTTGAATTGTTAAAAATAAAATTGATAAATTGCATTAAAATTGTATTTTCTAGAAAATGGTGATTTTTTCTTGGTCGGTATGCCAAACCCTCCAGTTTGGTAGGCCGATGGTTGTGAAATTAGTAGCCAAAACTTTCGAGTTCAGCAAGCCATATATGGGGCAGAAATTTGGTGGCTTTGGAGACAGGTTGAATTTTCGAGTTCAGCACACCAAACTACCATGACTAGTAGGCTGACCTAAAAAGATCGATAGGCTGGAGGGTCATAACCAACAGGCCAATCATATAGATCGGCATGCCAGCAGAGAGCTATACTTTCTTAGAAAAAGGTGCATTTTTTTATGTAGTTTTGATTTTGTTTTTGGGACAATTCTAAGAAACATTAAATTTGGATATGATTGAAAATATGGAGTATTCGATCTATGCTGGGTTGAAGACTTGAGGATGGAAGTTACATGAAAAAGAATACAACTTGAAGATTCGAGGATGAAGAATCGATAATATGTTTCAATTTATCTCTTGTAATCTTTATTTTCATTTCTCTAGGGTGGAACCATAATATTATGGTTATTCAATATTATTTTGCTTGTAGCTTTGCATGATTGTTTTGCTTGTCTACATTATAATATGATTTGCCATATATATTGATAACATGCCATACAGAATAAAATTCTGAGGAAGAAAGAGAATACATGAAGAAGGTGCCTTATGCTTCGACAGTAGGTAGTCTCATATATGCCATGCTTTGCACACGACTTAATATTTGTTATGCAGTCAGGATTATAAGTCGATTTTAGGCAAATCTGGGACCAAACTATTGGATTAAGGTCAAGCATATTTTCATGTACCTGAGAAGGATTTGAGGGAATATACTTGTGTATTAGGGTGATGACTTAACTCCTCTAGGATACAATGATTTGGATTTCCAATCCTGTTAGGATTCGAGGAGATCGACTTCTGGGTTTGTGTTTACTCTAGGTGGTGGTGTCATCAATTGGAGAAGTATGAAGCAAGATTGCACTTCGGATTCAACGATGGAGGCCGAGTATGTCGTAGCTAGTGATGCTTCAAAAGAAGCAGTGAGGTAGTTCTTGGTATGGATAAAGCGGTATCACTATACTATGATAATGGTGTAGCGGTAGCTAATGCTAAGGTGTTGGACACGTATGCCCTAATAAAGAATTTATTTATATACCAAATCTTGTCCTCTTTATGTTCATAATTGTTGAATGTATGTTAAGCAAATAATAGTCTGAGACTATCGGTCTAAACCTTTAGGAATTGGGCATATGATGGATAGATTATATGGAAGACATAATTCTTAAGGTGACGGTCTAAAACATAAGATCCGCAATTGAGGTAAAAAAAAATTTGAGCATGTAAAGATTGTTACGTTGTCTATATCCCTGTTGGAAGATGGTTTGTCTTGACCATCAGAGGTGGACTCCACGAATAAAAACATTGGCACGTTGCCATAGGTGACGTTGTGTTGGATCAGGACATAAAGTAAATTGATTTGGATAAACAATTCTATCTTGGCAAATCGATTCACTTTTGACAATCATTCGTATTGTATCTCAATCTTGAGATGAATAGTGGGCCCGTTGTCATGACTTGTGTCTTTTAATGTACCAAAGGGTGACAGCAACATTCTAATAGTGGTATGCATACCGGTACGTTGGAGGCATGACTCTTGATAATGTAGACCTAGATATGGAATTCATAGCTCCCTTTTAGGAATAGTAATATCCTCTTATATGCGTTATCCTGTAATTAGAAAACTAGAGCACTCAACCATTTTGATACATAGGTGTAACCAAATGGTAAATTGTCTTTGGATGGTAAGTTTTTCAATGGTGAGATAATGAAATGTAAGATAAAAATAATCAAAAAGGTAAGATAGAACTTATTCTTAAGCCGATTATCGATAATCTTATGGGGATACGATGCACTATGATATATCATGGAGACTTAATTACATGGGCTTCATAATTCTATATAGTTCGAGAGTGCAGCGCCAAGCTTTTAGTAGAGTTGCCTTTGAGTTGATAATTATGAAATGTATATCTTGGATATTGGTTTTCATAATTATCGGGAGCTTGAACTATATTGTTCCATCAGTCCCCATTGTTAGCTCACAAAAATCCTGTGTAACGATACGGTGTGTTTTTCCAATAATTGGTAACTTTTGTCAAATTTATTAGATTGGCTGAAATTTAAAAAAATTAGATAATTCATGTCTGTTTATTGGTTGAATTAATTTTTGTGATAAAATTAATTCAAGATAAACTTGTTGAATTATTGATATCGCATAATTCTTGTATGTTTATTAGTTGATTTAATTTTGAATAAATTAAATCAATGCATGTATAACTTTAACTTTCTTTTCTTCATTTTGGATTGTGGTTGTAATTTAATATTGTCAGAACTATGTGTGTGCACAAATGTGCGTCAGTAGGACCCATTCTCGTTTCACCTGATTTATTTATTATTATTTCCTTATTGTTTATTTTGTTATTTTACTTGTTTAAATATTACAATTGTTCGCTTTAAAAAGATTTTTAGATTTTTACATTTTTATATATAAATTTTAATTCTAAAGCCCAAGTTTAAACTAAATCTTCACTTAATTAACTCAATTAAACTACCACATCACCTCCCGTACTCTGGGGCGTGATAGAACCAAAGATAGAAGCTGTAGGTCCTCTCTTTGAAAACCTTCTCCTACTCAATCTTTTGAAATTAAGGTTTTTATTTTAAGAACATGCATGAATAATTTTTATTGAGCGGCACTCCTCATTTTATATGACATGTTATCAATATACATGGCAAATTATATTATATTGCAAACAAGCAAAGCAATCATGCAAAGCCACAAGCAAAATAATAACAAATAATCGTAATATTATGGTTTTATCCTATAGAAAAGAAAATAAAGGTTACAAGAGAATAATCAAAACATATTATCGAATCTTCATCCTTGAATCTTCAAATTATGTCCTTCTTCATGTAATGTCTATCTTCAAGTCTTCAATCTCGTATAGATCGAATACACCATGTTTCTAGTAATATCCAAATTTAATGTTTCTCAAAATTGTTCCAAAAATAAAATTAAAACTGCTCCAAAAAAATGCACCTTTTTTGAAAAATTTACAGCTTTCTACCGGCATGCCGATTTATGAGTCGACCAGCTGGTCATGACCTCTAGCCTACTAAACCTCATAGTCTAGCATGCCAGTCATGACAAATCGGCCTGCTGAACCAAAAAATTTGGCTTGCCACTAGAATTGTTAGAATTCTACCCCATAGACGGCTTGCCGATCCTAGAGGTTTTTCTAGTCGATCCCAAACCATCGGCCTGTCGGACTTATGGGTTTGACATGCTAACCTAGCAGAAATCAAGTTTTTCAGACAATATAGTTTTTAATACAATTTATCAATTTTATTTTTAAAAATTCAAAAACATAAAATTAGAGACTTAGAAAATACATGTGGAAGGCTATCATCTAGCTTCTAGACCCGTCTTCTCCGAATGATTATTTAATTACAAAATTCTTACAAATTTAAAATTAAAAAATAATTCCTAGACGGAGATGATTGTCCGCCATCTAATTACATGAAAAACCTAGATACACATTTTAACCTCAAAGGAACCATAACTGGCATAACTTAATTAACTAATAAATAATTAAATAATAATTTAATCAACCATAATTAATTAATGAACATTCACTATATAATCCACAACAACATGTAAATATAGAAAATCTAGAGTACCAACTCTCTAAAAAATTAAATTCAATCATAAGAGAGATCAAGATCACATAATTTATTCATATAGCTTGATCACAAATTTGCAAATTTATGTAAAAACCATGTCTCTGATGTCAATTGTTGGAAAAAATATTACGCAAAAAAAATTAAAAAATTTTAATACTAGAGTATTTTCCAAAACATAAGTTTGACACACTATATGCATAAATTAACTAGATTTTTCTAACCTTGTATGCTGAAGAACTCTGGAAATCGATGAAGAGAAGTGCGTTCCAAAAGGGTCTCAACCAACTGGCCTTTTTTGCTATTATCTATCGATGATTTGTTTTAGTCCATATCAGATAAGGCTTCAAAAATTCAAATCAAGATGAAATCAGGATCAATATCTGATACAATTCATGTCTATAATGCGTGAACAAAAATCGCTCGATCAGCAAGCCAAACTAGCAGATTGGCCTATTGATGTTACTCCATCGGCAGGCCAGACTTGAACATCAGCCTGCCAAACTTATGACTTTAATCCCTACGAATCTTTTATTTGCCACTTGAGATTCTTGGGATAGAGTCTCAGTTTTAATTCAAATTACCCAATGGAGAAGTTATCTGATAAAAATAGTCATATCTAGATAGTCTCTAGGAAAATAAATATTCTTGATAATTTAACAAGTTTATCTTAAATTAATTTACTCGAAATTAAGCCAATCAATAAACTGACGTGAATTATCAAATCTTGATAATTCAATAAGTTTATCTTGAATTAATTTTTCATAAAATTAATTCAACCGATAAACAGATATGAATTATCTGATCCTATCAAATTTCAGCCAATATGATAATTTAACATAAGTTACTAATTTAATAGAAAAGCATGTTGTATTGTTATAGGATTTATTATGGGTAAGCAAAGGGGACATAATGGACCTATATAGCTCAAACTCTCGATAATTATAAAATCCAATACCCTAGATATACATTTCATAATTATCAACACCAACGCTACTCCACTAAAAGCTTGGAGCTGCACTCTCAAACTAATAGAATTAGAAGCCCGAATAGCTAACTTTCCATGACATATCATAATGTATTGTATCCCTATAGGATTATCTATAATTGGCTTAAGAATAAATTCTGTCTTACCTTCCCGATTATTTTTATCTTACGTTCCCTTATCTCATTGTCGAAAAACTTACCATCCAAAGATAGTATACCATTCGGTTACACCTATGTATCTAAATTATTGAGCGCTCTAGTTTTTCAATAACTGGATAACGCATATAAGAGGATATCAATGACTCCTAAAGAGGAGCTATAGATTCCATATCTATGAATAATAAGTCTACGCTATCACAAGTCATGCCTCTAATGTACCGGCATGCGTACCAACATAAAATATGGATATCACCCTTTGGTACATCAAAAAACATAAGTCAAGAAAACAAGCTTATTATTCATCTCAGGATTAAGATACAACACATATGACTATTTAAGGTGAATTGATTTGCTGAGACAAAATTATTAATCCAAATCAGTTACACTTTTATGTTTTGATCCAATCATCATCACCAATGATAATGCACCAATGTTTCTATTCATGAAGCCCACCTCCGATGGCCAAGACAAATCATCTCTCATTAGGGATATAAACAACACAACAATCTTTGCATGAATAAAGTGTCCAACTTTATTCCTATGATTGTGGATCTTATAATTTAAATTGTCACCTTTAGAATAATGTCTTTCGCATAATCTGTCCATCATATGCCTGATTCTAAAGGTTTAGACTGACAATCTTAGACTTTTGTTTGCTTATCATACATTGAATGAATTTGAACATAAAATGGACAACAATTTAGTATATAAATAATAAATAAACTCTTTACTGATAAAAATGACTTCAAAAACATATTACATTTTACTCGTTAGGGCATACATGTCTAACATTATGCACTTCTTTTAAACTTAGAAGAAGAGTCTAGTGTAGCCGGAAGGGACACAGTCATACCGATGGTTAACGTGTTTGATGATGTCTTCCTTGACGAGTTACCTAGAGTACATCACATCAAGAAATCGAGTTCAATATCAAGTTACACCTTGGGACTGCTCCAATTTTCACAACACCATGTCAAATGGCACCTATAGAAATGAAGGAACTGAGGAAGCAACTTTAGAAACTTACAGATAAAGGGTAATCCAAAATAGTACGTCACTATGGGGTGCGTCAGTTCTATTTTCCAATAAACATGACAATACTCTCTGGTTGTACATTGACTATCAACAGTTGAATGGGGTCATAATGAAGAACAAGTATCCACTCCCAAAATTGATGAGCTATTCGATCAGTTGAGAGGTTCTTGGTAATTTTTTGAAGATGGACTTGCGCTCTAGATATCATCAGCTTAGAGTCAAGGGGGAGAATATTCCCAAGATGGCCTTTAGGACCCAGTATGGACACTTTGAGGTCTTGGTAATGTGTTTGGATTGATAATTGCCTTTACAGCTTTCATGGACTCAGATTTTCAGGCCTTATTTGGTTCAGTTTGTGGTTGTGTTTATCGATGACATGTTGCTCTATACTAAGACTTGAGAGAGCTTGAGCAGTACCAAAGGATTATACTTCAGACTTTGTGGGAGCATCAGCTATATGCTAAAAAGGAGAAGTGTGAATTTTGGTTGACTGAAGTCAAGTTTCTAGGATATGTCATCTCTAATCAGGGTATTTCAGTGGATCCTTCCAAAATGGAAACTATGATGCAATGGGCACGAACAAGGAATGTAGCTAAAATCTATAGATTCTTAGGATTAGCAGGATACTATAAAAGATTTGTGAAAGACTTCTTGAGGATAGCGGTTCCATTGAAACAATTGACCAAGAAAGACATTTGATTTGAATGGAATACTTAATGTGATATGCCTTCTAGGAGTTGAAGACCTAATTGACCACTGCTCTAACGTTGATTATACCGAGTAGTGTCGAGCCTTATGAAGTCTACACTGTGCATCAAGACATGGACTCAGATGTATCAAGACGTGGACTCAGATGCATGTTAATGCAACATGGACAGGTTGTGGCATATGGATCACAACACTGAAGCCACATGAGTAGAACTATGCCACTCATGATCTGAAATTTACAATGGTAATTCATGCACTAAAAATTTGGAGGTGTTATTTGTATGGAGCAATATTTCAGATTTTCTCAGATCATAAGAGTCCAAAGTATTTGATTACTCAAAAGGATATGAATTTAAGGTAGCAGAGACGTATGGAATTTATGGAAGACTATGACTTCACACTATAGAATCATCTAGGAAAAGCCAATGTAGTTGTAGATACGCTCAATAGGAAATCTTCTAGAAGTCTTGCTTGTTTGACATTTAAGGATTAGAGAAGAGATGCTGTGCTAAATGAGTATGGGTTGTAGTATTATAAAGATTGCAATTAGGTTTTGGCGTATAATATGGAATCTACCCCAGCACTTGTTCAAATGGTTAACTAGAACCGTTGGCAGGATCAACGTCTTCAAGAAATATAGACACGGATATAAAATGGAGAATAGCTTAATGAATGGAGGAGACATGCACATAGGTCTTTGTACTTTAGGAAACGTTTGGCAGTACCTATAATAGAAGATGTGATAAGGGCTGTAATGGATGAGCCATACATATCTTGTTTTGCTATTCATCCAAGAAGTAGGAAGATATATCATGATCTAAGAAGGCAATATTGGTGGAGATGTATAGGAAAGGATGTTCTAGAATATGTCGTCAAGTGCATGACTTGTCTATAGGTGAAGGTCGAACACCAAAAACCTGCTAGACAAATTTAATTGCTTCCCATTCTAGGGTGGAAGTGGGAATACATTACGATAAATTTCCTTACTAGTTTGCTAAGAATGTTCTGCAATTTGGGTTGTTGTTGATAGGTTGATAAAATCACCACATTTCATATCCCTTAGATCGACGTGCTTGAAGAGAATTCTTGGAGAGTTATATCTCGATAATATAGTAAGACTGCATGGAGTTTCATCGTCTATTACTGTAATAGGGATACCTAGTTTAACGCTAAATATTGGAGAAGTTTCTAGGAAGCACTAGGCATAGTGTTGAATTTTAGCATTGCTTTTCATCCTCAGACCAATGGACAGTCTTAGCAAGTTATTCAAATCCTTGAGGACATGCTATGTGCTTGTATATTGGACTTTGGTAGAAACTAGAAGAGGCACCTATGTCTAGTTGAATTCGTGTACAATAGTAGTTATCAAGCAAGTATTGGTATGGCACCGTTCGAGGCACTTTATGGGAGACAGTGTTGGTCATTAGTTTGTTGGTTAAAACTAGAGGATAGGATCATCACCGGACCCAATGAGATGCATGAGAATAATGAGAAGGTCTTCATGATTTGGGATCGATTGAAAGCTATCCAAATCTGATAGAAGAGTTACGCTAACAAGAAATGCCAACCTTTGGAATTCAAAGGAGGTATTTTGTTCATTAAAAGGTTTCCCCACATAAAGGGATTAAGCACTTTGATATAAGTGAGAAACTTGCACCAAGGTACAACGGGCCATCTGAGATTACTCACCATGTCGATGTAGTTGCATATCGACTCAATCTTCCCTCCGAGTTTTCTTATGTTCATAATGTGTTCCACATGTTGATGCTTTGGAAATGCCCACACGAGCCAAGCAAAGTGGTTTCATTCTATGATGCACCCATACAAGAAGATACAACCTATGAGGAGGTGCTAGTTTAGATTATCAATCAGAAGATAATGAGTTTATGATGTCATGACATACCACTAGTGAAGGTTTTGTGGTAGCACTACCGTGTCAGTAAGGCAAAATAGGAGTTGGAATTGATGATGCAAGAACTATATATGCATTTATTTTTCTTTTGAGATGATTTCAAATTTCGAGGACAAAATTACTTTAGTGGAGGAGAGCTATAATATCTCAAAATTAATTAAGAGTGATTACTTTGTAAATTGGTTAATTAGTGTGCCTAATTACAATTTAAGTCCAATTTAATTATCTTGTGGCATTTTCTTAATTAAATTTCATCCTTAACAATTTTGTTGATTTATCTAAATATTAGCATTTGTTAACTTTTAAAACAATTTTGGTATTTTATTTTTATACCCCAAAATTTAGATTTAATAAAATTTGGAACAAAACAAATTGTCAAATTCCAAACAGGCCCTCATCCGCACCATATGATCAAGACATGTGAGATAACACCAGACAACCTTGAAACTTACACCAATAACTGAAAACTATCTTGCAACTTAAACACCTTTTTTTGCTAAACTATGTGCCAAACACAATTTTCTTATGAAATTATTTACATATATTCAGCAAGTTTACAAACTTAGACCCTATTTTTACCCTGTGCTCTCTTTCTTTCTTTTCTCCTCTTCTTGTCTTTCTTTACACTCTCTCTTCTTCTTTGTCATGTCCCCTTCACTTTCTTTCACACTTACATTTATGCACCATAGAACTCAAGAACATGAAGCAACAAGGCTTATTCTAGCCAAGCTGAAGCGGAGATCCACCATTTTTGGAGTCACAAAGCTAGTACAAATCCTTCAATCTGTGGTTAGGAGCATTTCTAATGAAGTTAAACTTGCATTTTAAAGATTCCTTTATGATTTGCATGCTCAAAAGTTTGAAAATTTCTTCCATTTAGAACATCTACTTTTGGGGTATTTTCTGTCAAATCTTCCATGCATGTTACATCTGAGCACAAATAGGCATAAACATATAATGCAAGGTGGTATGATGATTAAAAATGTGATTGCATGCTTCATTTTGGGTTAGAATCGGATTAAAAATAATTTTTACCTTTTTCTTAGTTTTTGGAATAAATTGTGAAAATGCATGAAAATTTAAGGAAAAGTGTTTAAGAGTGTTTTAGCATGTTAATCTATGATTTTTGAACATTACTCATACTCTGAGACATGCAAAAATAGGTTAGATTAAGCTTTGAAGCTCAAGCCTGTCGAGACTAAAATTTGGAAATTTTTCAGATTTTGATAGATCGGTAGACCAAACTTATCCATTGGTAGGCCAAACTCAACCAGTTTGACCAGCTCGGCTCAGATATTTGGTAGGTCGAACATCAGCCAGTTTGGTAGGCCAGACCCATATGGTTGTTAGGCTAACTAAGCATCACAAAAGAAAAGTTTTGCTCCTAGTTTTCATCGATTAATGATCTAGAAGTGTTTTGAAAAGGATTATGATTTTGTGTTCAAAACACTAAGAAAATAATAGATAACAATGATTATTTGAAATCTAAGGGAACACTAAGGTACCATGAAATGGCATACTAATGTAGAATATTCTAGTTTAGATATTAATGTATCTAGTCCACATCTAAGGTTGTTTGTTGTCCCGAGGAGCTGACGTGTAGTAAAACAATACTATGATGTTAGGGCAATCGTGCTAAATAACATGCTAAGGACTCTAGACCCTCCTCATTTGTTAGCCATGATTTTAAAAGAGTTTTTGACGATGTTGTGTTTTCCTAAAAATGTTTTTAAGGAATGATCATTTATTTCATTATTTCTAGTAAAAATTGAATGATGAATATGGTCATAATGAACGGAATAATCAATGTAAAGGTGATAATCGAGTAAGATGAGAGCCGAATACTGATATAAGTACTATGACACTGAGTACCGAAAGGGTTTAAAACCCTATTTGGAATAAGATATTAGTGCATGATGCCACCTACGGAGATTGGGTCATGTAGAGGACAACCTTAAGGATAGGTCCGGAAACTTAGCTGGGTCACTTCGGTGGTAAATTAGATGGCTTGCACAAAATGAAAGGTAAACCTTGTTTTCAAATGATTATTGAACTAGAATGGTAAGTATGGAATGCTTGGTATATGTTTATTGCTTTCTTTCTACTTTTATATTCATATATTTCATTTTAAATTTATGATTTTAAAACTTAAGTCCTATTGAGCTTTTTGCTCATAGTTTATTTGTTTTAAAAATTCTCCCCTCCAGGTGGTTTGTAGTATACTGTCGAATAGGACGTTGTTGGTTTGTACGCATAGACTGTGCATGTTAGAAAAATAGTATGCAGCAGAATTTCAAAATTTTTTATATCAAAGTATTTTCTAAAGCACAGGTTTGACACACTATATACATAAATTAACCAGATCTTACTAACCTTTTTATGACAAAAGCTCTGCAATCAATGAAGAGAAGTAATGTTCTAGAAGGACTATAGAAGGACCTCAACCAACAGTCCTTCTTTGCTATTCTCTATCGACAATTCGAGTGAGTGTGGGCTCATGTCGTTCAACTTTTTCCAAGTGACTATTCTTCCAACCAATTGAGAAACACCCAAAGCTATAATTTGTGATTTGTGAATAATAGCTCTTCAGGGAGTTATAAAGTCTCACTAACAGAGTCTCACTCTAGGTTTTTCAACTGATTTGAAGAATAACGAAACTCACTCCCTTTTATATAAAGGTTGGGCCTAGGAGTCAGTCCTTATCTAATAAGGCCTTGAAAATTTGAATCCAAATCAAATTAGGATCAATATCTCATAAAATCTGCATGGAAGTACGTGAACCTTTTATCGTCGGGTTAGCAGGTCAATCTTCAAGTTCAGCCTGCAAACCTCCTCAATTGCCAAACCTCCGATAAAAGGTTCCTACAAATTTCCCATCAAGATTCTTGGGATAGAGCCTCAGTTTTAATTCAAATAACCCAATAGAGAAGTTATCTGATTAAAACAGTTATATCTAGATAGACTCTAGGTAAATAAGTATTCTTGATAATTCAACAAGTTTATCTTGAATTAATTTATTCAAAATTAATCCAACTGATAAACAGACATGAATGATATAATTTTGATGATTCAATAAGTTTATCTTGAATTCATTTTATCACAAAATTAATTCAACTGATAAACAAACATGAATTATCTAATTTTATTGAATTTCAGCCAATTTGATAAATCTGACTTAAGTCACCAATTATTAAAAAAACATATTGTATCATTACAGGATTTTTGTGAGCTAGCAAAGGGGACCAAATGGACCTACACAGTTCAAGCACCTGATAGTTATAAAACCCAATATTTTAGATATATATTTTATAACTATCAACTCCAATGCTATTCCACTAAAAGCTTGGATTGCACTCTCAAACTATATAGAAGTACGAAGCTCGAATAGCTAAGTCTCCATGACATATTACAATGTATCATACTCAATAAGATTATCCATAATCAGCTTAAGGATAAATTTTTTCTTGCCTTTATGATTATTTTTATCTTATGTTCCATTATCTCACCATCGAAAAACTAACCATCCAAAGACAGTATACCTTTCGGTTACACTTATGTATCCAAATGGTTGAGCGCTCTAGTTTTTCAATTACAAGATAAAGCATATAAGAGGATATCACTATTCCTAAAGAGGAGCTATAGATTCCATATCTATGAATAATAGGTTTACACTATCAAGAGTCTTGCCTCCAATGTATCAGCGTATGTACCACTATTAAAATGTGGATCCCTTTGGTACATCCAAAGACACAAGTTAAGACAACAGGCTCTCATTCATCTTAGGATTAAGATACAATATAAATGATTGTTTAAAGTGAATCGATTTGCCAAGATAGAATTATTAATCTAAATGAATTCACTTTATGTCCCGATCCAGCACATCGTCACCTATGACAATGTGGCAATATTTCTATTTGTGGAGTTCACCTCCGATGGTCAAGACAAGCCATCTCCCGTTAGGGATATAGCCAACATAACAATCTTTGTATGAATAAAACGCCAAACTTTATTTTCTCGATTGTGGATCTTATGATTTAGACCATCACCTTAAGAATCGTGTCTTTCACATAATCTGTTCATCATATGCCCAATTCTTAATGGTTTAGATCGACAGTCTTAAACAATTGTTTACTTAGCATACATTCAACAAATATGAACGTAAAAAGAACAAGAATTGGTATATAAAACTTATTACAGTTTGAGCCCATCCTAAAACTTATTACACTTTTCCTGCTAAGAAGCCACGGTGGATGGATCAGATTTGGCCAACTCATTAAACTTTACTTCATATTCTCGAACTGTCATATCACCCTATTCCAATCGATAGAATTCGACGACTTTTTGATTCCTATATCCCTGTGGAAAATATTGCTCATAGAACAACCCTTCAAATTGGTCCCAATCAATATTCCTATTATTTTCCCAACGCTTGGCTTGGTTCCATAATGTGTTAGCACTACCTTCCAATTTATATGCTGTAAACTCCACTTGATATTCTATTGGTACACTAAGGTTATCTAAGTGCTTTACTACTGAGTCCAACATATATTCAGTTACTTGTAGATCCCTATTTCTATCAAAAGTTGGAATAAATGTGTGTCAGAATTCCCT
The DNA here is from genome assembly GCA_946598075.1 of Artocarpus hirsutus. NCBI lineage: Eukaryota > Viridiplantae > Streptophyta > Magnoliopsida > Rosales > Moraceae > Artocarpus > Artocarpus hirsutus. Next base: position 29,631 of record CAMOHE010049545.1, read on the forward strand.
GAAGTACTTATGTCGGTGACTTGCCTTGAAATCCTCAGGCCTAGCCCTCATTACCATTTGCTAGAAAGTAGCAAACATAGCCCCTGTCATGTTCTCATCATTTCCAAGGTTTGCATCAACAGTAGCCAGATGGCGCTTAGGTGCCATTCTCTTAGTTCTAAAAGCAACATTGGATTGTCAGGTGTTTCTCATTGTCATAACTATGTGTGCACAATTCCCAAGGTTTAGAACCTAGGGCTCTAATACCATTCTATTTTGTGCACCAAACAAGGTAGTGATGTGGTAGATTAATTAAGTTAATTAAACCAAATTTTAATTAAAAATTACCAATTAAATATTTGAATTATTTTGAAAATGTGATATTTAAAAACTTTTTAAACAGCTTCCTCTAAATCAAAGCAAGTTAATAAAATAAAATAATAAAGACAATTAAATGCAAGTAAATACGAGTTGGGCCCTACCAGACCCACATTTGTGCACGCACATAGCATCGACAATAACATATTACAACTATAGTCCAATACAAGAAATAAAATTTAAACATTACATGCCTTGAATTAAGATAAGTAAATAACCTTAACTAGAAAATCCTAAAGTCCACGCATCTACTCGGTGGAGTCCCAATCAGTCCTAAGCTAGATAGTACCTAGGGGAAAAGGTTTAAAACAATAAAATGTAAGCAGAAGGTTGAATAGGACTAGACTTTGAAAAAAATTTAATTTAGTTATAAAAATTGAGCGTTAACACATAGATTATAAAACACAGTAAATAAACAAAATTTATTAAATTCATTCTTACCATTTAGTTCATTATTCAGCTAGAATTAGTCTCATTCTCTAATCTTAGGCAAAGCCCTTGTAAACACCACCGTAGCGGCCTAGCTAGGTTTCTAGACTTGCCCCCAAAGTCACACTCTATCCAGGTCATGTGGATAGAGACCTGCCCCAATCTTTGAGTATGGCATCATGCCCCAATGTTCATGTGTCATTATCCAAGTCTCATATTACCGAGTTTCCTCATTACGTTCATTATGATCGTTCATTATTCAACAAATAATAAAAATAACTAATTAATTACACCTTGATCATTTCTTGAAAACCTTTTTGAAAGAAAAAACTTTGTGGCCAAACCCTTTTAAAAACATGGCTACCAAAGAAAGAGGTTTGGGGTCCTACCTTGATATCTTGTACTGAAGCTCAACACTACAGTCCCAACCTGCTATATATTAGCTGCATAGAACTACAAACAACATAAAGATAAACTAAGTTGATCAACATCTAACTTAGAGTATCCTACAAAACTATACTATCTCATGGTGTCTTAGTATGCCTTTAATGATCACAAAATCATGTTAGAAGGTCAAAGTCTTTATCTAGGTTTTAAAAAGTAAAAACGGGTGAAAAATAGCAAACTTCACAAAGCTTGGTGGCCTATCAAACTTCCTCATCTAGCCTATAGAACTCCATAGTTCGGCCTGCCGAATTGCTCCAGGTTTGGCCTGGCAACAATATGAGTCCGGCATGCCAAACTCATGAATTTGGCTTATCGATGCTATGATTAGCCTGTCGAATTGGAAAAATCTAGGAGGTTTGAGATATCGAGTCTTGGCCTTCCTAAGCTCAAAATCTTATTTCTAACTTGTTTTTTAGTTCCCATAGCATACATAATGTTCACAAATGATGGAAAAACACACTAGAACACATTTAAACACTTTTAAACAATTTTTATATAGAAACATTCAAATTATTTAAAAAATGAGAAAAAAGAAAAAACTTGATTTAATTCAAATTTCATTTAATCAAGGCAAGACACATGATGATTTGAGTTTCACTAACTTAGATTGAAGGGTTTCTAAGCTAAAGAAACTAAAATTTCAACATAAAATGTACATTATCCCCAATGTATAAAAAGAATAGTGAGAGCAGCATAAATACTTGAATTAGCACAACTATAGAAATAATCTTTAGCAAAATTAACAAACCAAACTAAAAACTAAAAACACACCAAAATATATTACAAACTGGGTCTTCTAAAGTCATATTCCCAAGACCTTTTTTTTTGTTTGTTTGAAAATTAAAATTACTTTTCAAATTCTTCAAAATGCATTTCAAGAGGCTATAAGTACAGACTACTTACTAATCACATTGATTATATCCTCCCTAATCTTAGCCATTTTAAATGAATTATTAAGCAATTTAATTTCAAAGATTTTTTTAAGGAAAATTAAAATGAATAACCAAAACACACTTTTTGTTTATTGAAATTTATTTGAAAATCCAAACAAATTGCATTTACAAAATTAAATTCATTAGAATGCATGTCAAGAGAAAATAGTTTAACTCCTTAACTGAGCCATTCTAAATAGATTTAATTAATAGCCTTCATTTTAAATTTTCAAAATAATTTTTTTTAATATTTTTAAAAGAAAATCAAAATAGCACACAGCAACACACAAAAATATCACTAGTACAAAATGTGGATTCCACGACGGTTTATAACCGTCGTGGAAAAATTTCACGATGGTCAAAAAACCATCGTGGAAACCTCTGTCATGGAATATGATCGACTTTTCACGACGGTTTTTTACTGTTGTGGAATAGATTAATTTGGCG
>CAMOHE010049546.1:0-36653 GCA_946598075.1 Artocarpus hirsutus
ATATGCATGAAATTTCATCAAATACATGCTCAAGAACACACACAGGTTCAAAAGAATAAAAATCAAAACAAAATTACAAAATTTCAAAACTTTGAAACTTAAAACTTACCCAAATAACACTCTTTTGATTTCTAACCTTCCAAGGCTTTTTGAACTCCTTCCTAGGCTTCATTTTCATGCAAAAACAGCATGAATTAATTTCCCCCTAAACCCATGAAAAATCCCTTGAAAACTTGCTAAAAAGTTTGGGATTTTACCTTAAAACTTGTAAAAATCCTTGAATCTCACCTCTTGAACTTAAGTGGGGTTATTTTTGGAAAGTTTTGGGGTTGAGAAATTTTTTGAGAGCCTTCTCTAATGGCTGCTGTGGGAGTTGTGGAGAAGAAGGAAGAAATTTTTTGATAAAATCATATTAAATGCTCACTTATCCACCTTGGTTACTCATGGTCATCCATAAGGATACCCTAGGTGGCAACATGCTATTGGGCTACATTTCTAAGCTTGGTGGCCCAATCAAATTTGGTTGGGTGTCCACTTTGTGGGGCCCAAAAATTTACACTGTGTAATTTTTCATCACGAAATAGTTTTCTTATACTACTATAGTAAAATCAGTGCAAAAACATATTCCTGGACTGTATTAAATATTTTACTTGCCTCTGGTTTATTTTTGGAGGCAAACATATCCTTTCTTATTCCTCCATATTCTCTAAGCAGTATTATTCCTATACTGCTTCAACTTAAACAATCCAATTTCTATACTGCATGTCCTTAAACAATCCAATTCTTATATTGCATTACTCTAATACTGTACAATTTTCCATGTTATTATATAGGTTTTTTCCTTGAACTGTATTTCTCGTCTTAATATAATCCTTAACTTAATACATTTTTAATGTATTAAAAATTCTCGGGTGTTACAATCTACGCTCCTTAAAAATTTTAGTCGTCAAAAATTAGAACCTTCTAAGATAGTTTATTTCCTTATCCTTCTTTCTGTTCTTAAGATGCTTCCTTGGTCATTACTCTCTCACTAAAACTAAGCCTTCACCTTGGAACTTCTACAATTTTCACCATTTCACTGATATATTTCTTTACATTGTAAAATCATACTTTTGCTGCGCAACTCTGATCTTTCAACATCTGGGCGTAGTCTCCATTCATTTAAAGGTTTAGCATTCTACAAATAAATGCTATTCTCGAAAATAGGGTTCATTTTCATTCAATCGCATAATGACTTATTTAAAAATTAAGGTCATCTGACCATAAATCCATAATTTCTTGGTCCTATATCCATTCTAAAATTACATTTTCCTGTAATTTCCTCATAACGTATCGATCTCCAGCTTCCATCCTCCAATTCATGAGGGTTTTTCTGACAGATTTGGCATCATTGTCTTGATCGTGATTCCCATTCGGGCGGTTACGAGCTTATTCGTATGTCTCAACTCAGCTATAGAATGCTTACGCTCAAAAAAATTGCATATTTAGTCATCTAATGCCTAGTTGCTCTCAGGCATTCTTGTTCCATAGAGCACCAAAAATCACTTTCGGACTGCTTATTTCGTTATCTTGATCCACTTTTTCTCGTTATACATGTAGTCAATACCAAATTGACTTCTAACAGAGCGAGATTTGCTCATACAGAGACACCATTGTCACAAGAACATCACAACATGTCACGAGCTCATCTTCTTGATTTTTGAGCCGTCGACCATCTGTTGACCATCATTGACCATGTTTTGTCATCGTTGACTTAACACCTCTAATAGACGATGACAATCGTTCATTTGCAGAAGCCTTACAACATATAGCGTTGTGTTCATCCATTGACCTTTGCCTCTTTGTTGCTCATCCGAGTGTGCCGATATCAAAGGCTATATACCCTATACAAGCACGTAATCATTAAATTCTAACTTTTCTTCTTACTTAACTTAACTTACTTACTTAAGCTATGGTGTAGCGGACATATGACAACGCGAGATGGGATGGTAGGATACTGCTCTGATACCACCCGTGACGACCTGCCTTTTCAGGCAATTACTTTAGTTTCATTAAACATTATTCTTAAACAATAATCTTACTTACTCAGTACGAAAACACTGAATTAAATTTTTTTTTCTTTAAACATTCTTTAAAACGTACTTAAAAATTGTTGCGACCTTTGTTGCTGTTCAAGTTGAGACCTCGCTCAACATTTGCCTTTAAAACCATTTCAAATCATTTCTTAAAACTTAATAAGAAAAATTTACTAAATCTCAGCTTAAAACTTCACTTAATGATTTTATAACACATTTAGTACAATGTATCTTAAAACTTTTAAAAACATTTCTTCAAACTCTGATTTCCTTGAAACTTTGAAATCACTATCTTAAAGAGCGGAAAAACATTTCTTTTGAACAGCCCAAACTTACTATGGTGGTATCCATGCCCAAAACCTTGCATCCGTCCTCCGCAGCACCCAGCTCTTCTAACGGGTCCTACAGGTCACCCATAAATTCCCTACAGCATGAAAAAACTTTTAATGAGCTTTCGCTCAGTAAGTTCAAACATATTCTCACAAATCATTGAAAATATGCTTTATAAACTTATCTCGTAAAAACCTTTCTTTTGAAACATTTTTTAGTACACGTATTTCATAAATATTTCTCATAAACGTTTTCATAAAGCATTTATGTGACTTTTTTTTTCATAAATGCTTTTCATAAAATATTTAACATAAAACAATCCTTAGATTGCTTTTTATAAATATCATTTATGTTTTTATAAACACTTAACATAAAAAATTCCTCAGAATGTTTTCATAGCATTTAAATATTTCATAACAAGGATAACAAGCAAAACTAAAATGCATGTTTCCATTTATGCTCAATTATGTACTTTCGATTATGAATGTCTTATGAACGTTCTTTTCTTACTTTAACTTTCTATTCTCGTGCCTTAACTTTCCTTATCTTGCTATAACTTTCCATCCTTTGTTCTTAACTTTCTGTATCTTACTTTAGTATTCGTACCAGCATCATTAATCATGAGATCATAAACATGATGCTTCCCTTGTGAAAGACTTGAGACCATCGATCATGAGGTCATGTACCTTACACCTTGGAGGTCAAACTTTAACTTTACTTTCATTACCTCACAACAAAAAGGTTGATATGACACTTTCTTTTTATCTTTACGTTACCTTCTTGTTAACTTTAGTGAGCATGTCAAATGCAATCACATTATATGCAACACACTTGCAAATCATAGCTTGTACTATAATATCTATTGTACAACAAATGCAACTTATTGCATAACAAATGCAACTTATAACACAAACACATTTTGCAAATCATGACTTGTACTCTAACACTTAGTGCATAACAAATGCAACTTATGGCATAACAAATGCATCATATAATGCAAACATATTTTGCAAATCATAATTTGTACACTTTTAAACATTGTGCATTTCACATGCAATCATACTTCAATTACATTGAAAATCGTAACTTATACTTTTAAAAACATTACGCATATTAAAATGCAAATAGACTTTAAACGTAACACTTGCAAATTCATTGCAAATCTTACTTTGAATCTTTAAAACTTTTCCATAATAAATGCAAGTATACCTTAAAAACAACTTGCATAACAATTGCAAACACATTTGCAAACATATATATAAGCATTTGAAAACTATTTACTTCATGCTGTAGGTGAGGTCTGGACTTACCCGACTATGCTCTAGCTTTCTCTATCTTGTTCCTGTCTCATTCCTTTTTTTTCCATTAGTCAGCTTCTGTGTCTTGATCATACGACACCTGACTAATTAGTTAAATTTTGTTACCAATCCACTCGATTGATAACATAACTTAAGCATTAAACATTTATTCCCTTTTTATAACTTCCTGTCTCACTGGCAGTTTCGTTACTTAACGCATTACGAAACATTTTCTGTCTAAAAATGTTATGCCAAATCGGAGTGTTCGACTCTGTTCTAGCCGTTTCCTTGATAATGACGATTTCACCCTTAACAGGTTTTTCGTCTATTTCGTAACTCAATAAACTCATCGCATAACTTTAACATTCCATTACTTACATAATACGAAAAAATTGCCACTATGAAACATTTCCCAACATCAGGCGTTTTGGGTCCGTTTTGGCCATTTTCATAAAATGACAATTTTGCCCTTAACCTCTTTTTCTTTCATTCCTTAACTAACTTTAAATCCTTTAAAACTTAGCATCTATAATCACTTACTGCCTACAGCAGTATAGGAAATCAACGTTCTCTAGTGAAATTCACACAATTTATGGTTTTGTCCTCAATACAAAAATATTTGCATTTATGCCCCTGGAACCAAAAATAATCTTTTTAGACCATTAGTCCCTATTTTTCATGAGGAACATTTTTGCTTAAAGTACCACATTCAAAATCCTTTGCAAAAATGACATTTTTGCCCCTTAAAATTTTTTCCCAATTTCAACAAATTCTTGTAAAATTAAAATCTCACAATCGGTTGAAATTTTTGATGAACTGTTCATAATTTCTAACAATTTCATCGAGATCTACAACTTTCGTGTTTTAACTTTTTCAAAATTCCTACGTTTAGAGGGACTTTTTGGCTGATTTCTAAATCTGCCGATAAAGAACTTTTTCTTTCAATTTAGTCCTTGGGGCATTTTTGTAAAAATCTATTTCGATTTAGCATTTCTGCCATTGCAAGGGCAGTTTCAACTCTTATTTCAATCATTTTCATGCTAAATCATCATTTTTGCAAACTTAGTACTAAGATTACAAAAACTTCACTTTTTGCAAAAACTACCATTTTGAACCATAAACCAAAATTTCACAACTTCAACATGCCATACATCATATATGCATGAAATTTCATCAAATACATGCTCAAGAACACACACAGGTTCAAAAGAAGAAAAATCAAAACAAAATTACAAAATTTCAAAACTTTGAAACTTAAAACTTACCCAAATAACACTCTTTTGATTTCTAACCTTCCAAGGCTCCTTGAACTCCTTCCTAGGCTTCATTTTCATGCAAAAATAGCATGAATTAATTTCACCCTAAACCCATGAAAAATCCCTTGAAAACTTGTTAAATGGTTTGGGATTTTACCTTAAAACTTGTAAAAATCCTTGAATCTCACCTCTTGAACTTAAGTGGGGCTGTTTCTGCAAAGTTTTGGGGTTGAGGAATTTTTTGAGAGCCTTCTCTAATGGCTGCCGTGGGAGTTGTGGAGACGAAGGAAGAAATTTTTTGATAAAATCACATTAAATGCTCACTTATCCACCTTGGTTACTCATGGTCATCCATAAGGATACCCTAGGTGGCAACATGCTATTGGGCCACATTTCTAAGCTTGGTGGCCCAATCAAATTCGGTTGGGTGTCCACTTTGTGCGGCCCAAAAATTTACACTATGTAATTTTTCGTCATGCAGTATTTTTTTTATACTGCCGTGGTAAAATCAATGCAAAAACATATTCCTATACTGCATTAAATATTTTACTTGCCTCTGGTTTATTTTTGGAGGCCAAACATAACCTTTCTTATTTCTCCATATTCTCTAGGCAGTATTATTTGTATACTGCTTCAACTTAAACAGTCCACTTTTTATACTGCATGTCTTTAAACAATCCAATTCTTATACTGCATTACTCTAATACTGTACAATTTTTTATGTTATTATACAGCATTTTTCCTTAAACTGTATTTCTTATTTTAATATAATCCTTAACTTAATGCATTTTTAATGCATTAAAAATTCTTGGGTGTTACACAATTTGTCACCTTTTTTGTCTAAAATTAACTGTTTGATTGTTAAATTGGTCCCTCAGCAGCTAAAATTATTGGTTGGGGACTGATAAATCAAAAACAATAGATTGATGAACAAATATTTACTTTTGTGAAAGGTTGAGATTACTAAAGCAATTTACCCTTTCTTAAATTCTTAATCTAGTCATGTACTCTGGTGTTACAATCTAGTTTTGGGGTTATTCATGTTTGTCAATGGTTTGGAATTGTCATGATAATGCCACTTTTGTCATTTATAACGTTTCAATATTTATATTTCGTGACAATAACACGGTTCTTTTGTAACTCATCTTTTGTTGTTAAACGTTATTGTGCAAGTTTAACTCCTGATTTGACTTCTAAATTGTAAAAAGCCTGGGAAATGTGAATTGCTCCACCAAATGATCCTATTATTATTATTATTATTATTATTATTATTATTATTATTTCTTAACAATAAATCTGCATGAATTAAATCAGGAGTGAAATGTGGATTGGTCATTGAAAAAAGAATATTTTTCAAAAGTGTGTCAATTGGTCATTATCAAAAGGATATTTCGTTGCTTTCAGATCTTCCTTCTAATAAGTGTGTTAATCTGAAATATTGGTAATTTCATTTACTATCTTTTTTTTAATTTACCATTCAGTCGTAGTTCTTATAGTTCTTATGATTTCTGTGACTTCAATTAGAGGGCTTGGTTTTCTGTCAGAAAGTCAGTTGATGCTCATACATATATGTTTTTATTGAAGTTGTTCCTATCGGTATTTTGAGAGTAATCTATTGGATTATTGCTAACACGCTACCAGCTATTGGCGAAATCATTATAGACTGCTAGACATTCTTGATTGTTGCTAGCCCTAGTCGCCCTCAGGCAGAGATGGCTTTGCTGTATGCACGTACTAGTGGTCAAGGGTCCAGGGCCTTGAGGCCCTAGGCACGTACTAAGGGGGATGGGGTCGGGGCCACGAGACCCCAACAGTGTGTGCGTGGCACACCTTAGTGCCTTAAAGCCCAGGTTCTGTGGCAATGCCAACCGCCTCTTGCAGGCACTGGAGCCCATTTCTGCTCTCTGTCTCTCTCGATAGGGTTGATATGTGTGTGTGTGTATATAGGATTTTTCTTCTACACATATAGATGGAAGCTCCATCCATTATTAATTTGGTAATTAGACACCATAATCGTATGTGGTTAGGCTAAAAATGTCCTAAGTGACATCATTTTTTTTTAATTTTTTTTTGTTAGTAACTATGATGCAACCTGTTATCACATGTAAACAGAAAGAGTTGACTTAGTAAGGTTAGTTATCTATTTATTTATTGGACACTATTGTCCTTTTGCACATACAAATAATTTTTTAAAAACAACAATGTAACTATATAGTATTTTAATGTAACATTCTTTTCAGTTACATTTAAGTTTCGCCTATCCCATATATAAATCATAAATTAATATTTTCAAATCTGTCTTTTTTGGAGCATTTGGATTTTTTGAATGATAATGTTGTAAATACAATTTAAAATACAATGCATAATACGCAAAATTGAATTTTTAAATTCTCCATAATTATGTGATAAAAAAATCTACTTCTTTTTTTTCTTTTAAGTTGCCTTAAGAACAATTTTTTTTTTTGTTGATATGTCAGGTCAAGGTCGTCAATATTGAGTTAAAAATTGGGGGAGTAGTCATACTACATGTAATTATTGTAGTGATTGGTCACTGTGGAGTGCATAAGAGACATGTAAACACCTTCATCGTCATGTACGTGGTTGTTGTATTGTGTGGTATTTCATGTTGGCTTGTCGGCTTAGTGGATTGGGACGTTTGAATTGCTAGACTTGAAGCAATATCAATTTTTTGAGAAATATGATAGCATAGATTTCACGCTAGTAAAGGTGTGGGAACGTGAGAACCAAAGCTAGATTTTTCGCACATAGAGAATTTCCACTGATACTGATATTTTTACTTTTGTGCATAACTAAATGAATTCAATCACATAACATAAAAAAATATTTCACATAATTACTTTGAATAGTTTAACAGAATAGTTTCTTTCCTAAAAAGAAAGAATAGTTGCTCGTCGAATGACTAATTAAGAGAAATAATATTAATCTAGTAGAATACTTTAAAATTTAAAAAGATTATTTTCTAGGCATGTGCATTTATCAATAGAGATATAATTCAGTTACATAATACATTAGTTTGAGGAGTTTACAAGATTATGTTATCAACTAAATAATACTTCCCTACGCTGCTTTCCTAAATCTGAATATAATCAAATTTTAATGAACACAATTAATTCAAACACAAATAGAAAAAAAAAAGTTCAAAACCAAGATGAGAACCAAAAAGTTTATCAAAATATTAGTTGAAAATGCTACAGAAGAATTCTTTAATCAAAATTTCTCCTTGCCATGAATTTACTCAACAAAAAAATAAAAAAATGAAAAGAAAATAATAGCTACTTGTTAGGGTCCAGTAAATCCCTAGGTGTGACGCGTAAGCCCGCAAATTTTTTAAAAATCTATTTATTGTCATAAGTAGATAACGAAATAATTATCGAATCATAATCATGAGTTCTTTATAATTGTTGTTGTAATTATTATTATTGTTGTTGTTCTTGTTGCTGCTGTTGTTGCTGCTGTTGTTGTTGCTGTTGTTGTTATCATTATCATTGTCACTATTATGGACTTATTATTTTTATTAAGTGTTTTTTCACCACAGCATGAAGGTTCAATACTCAACTAAGAGCATTGTGTGCTAGAATTTGAATTTTTGCAATTTGTTTGCAAATTGTTAATTTTGATGATATTGTTATTTTTTAATTCTTTGTGTGTGGTATTTTAATTTTTGGAAATTTTATAATTCATTTTTAATTACTATTATTATTAAAAAAATTATTTTGGTTATTTTTAAACGATTTTTTGATTTTGATTTACATTATATATATATTTATCAAATAAAAAAAATCCTTAAGGAATCCTCTTTGTGAAGAAAACAACATGTCGTATTGACATGTGTTGCTGAATTTGTTAAAAAATGACATGTCGTTTTTCTCACAAAGAGAAAAATGACATGTCATTTTGCCTTATCTTCTACATTTGCCTGCAACAAGAATTCGTTCTTGATTTTTTTTAAAACTTTTCCTTCCTTAATTTTGCATCCAAAACCCCTCTAAATCCCTTCTAATCACACACAATTTCTGCCATGTCATCATTAAAGAGATTTGGAGAAGAATTTCCTTAAGATGAACAACAAATCCTTTAACGGCTCCTTATGTGATTCCTTTTTCCCTTGTGATTTCCTCCTACAGCTTATCACCTCTTCTTGTCAACTATTCTATGATGTGAACAAAACAAGTAAGCCTGATTATAGGACTTAATTAACATCATTAATATGCCCCATTCAAACCTCTTTAAACAAATCTCCTACCTTTTCACTCGTGCACCTCCTATTCTCTCCACCATGCATCCTCATTCTCTTTTTATTTTCAACAAAACTTTTCTAGCCATATAAGCTGTGCCTCTTCAAATTATCCTAAACATTTCTCATAGCCACAAGCAAAGCCTTCTTCAAAAAGTGGAGGATAAATTAGCAAGTTTTATAGTGTGATCATCGAAATCATTTTTGGAGCCGTAACAGTATTTCGGCCGTCTCATGAGGTCAGTTTTCTACCTATGTTCATTCAAAGTCTTACTATAATATTATAGATTTATTTTGTACGATTTAATGTTTGGTTTTGTTAAGAAATAAATTAATTATAAGAATATTGCTCAAAAACTCATTTTTGGTCTAAAAATCAATTTTAAGATTTTTGGGAAAAAATAAAAAAGAGATTTTGTGAAAATTATTTTTGGGTGTTGTTGATATGTATGTTAGAGATGTCTCATAAAACTTTCGTATTCAAATACACTATTTTTGATTGTCTCAAAAGTTATTTTATGAAATGTTGTTTTTACAAATCTCAAATCAATTTTAATTATGCCAAATATTTGAGGATGTTCCAAGATGTGCTAAAAGTGAAATTGGGATCGATGTTCATTTATGTGTGTGAATATTGTCTATAAATTTTGGCTTTTATGCAAACGTTAGATTTTAGGTTATAGATCGATGAATGTCCATCATTTGGCTATTTTTATTGATTTCTAGCCATGTTTTTAATGTATGTAAAATTAGAAAGAAATATTTATATTGATCCAAATGACAAGAAATTAAATCGAATCACATGTACATATGTCTAAAATGTTGTTCTATAATTTCAAAGTTACTAAAATTTTGTATAATTTTATCAAATTCTTTGATTCATAACTGGTCGTGATGTGTTCTAGAAATAACTTTATATGGTGACTTCTAGAACATGAAAGAAATAGTTACAGTACTCTAAATACTATGAAATTAAATCTAGTTATATTTATATATATTTAGTATGTTGTGCAAAACTTTTGGAGTCATTAAAATTTTATATGATTTTAAAAAATTCATTGATTGCTTATTACCCTTAGTATTTTTTCAATAGCAACACTATGATTTATAAAATATAAAATTGGTATTTACAATAATTAGAAATTTATGAAATTAAATATCATAATAACTTTAGATGTTTAGTATTCTGTGTAAATATTTCATAAACATTTGAATTTTGTGTGATTATTAAAAATTCGTGGACTGCTAGCTGCCTGGGGTGTTTTTCCAAAATGGTGTGGTGCATTAGAAAATATGAAAATATATTTATATTGATCCAAAAGTTATGAAATTTAATATGGTGATATATTGAAATATCTGTTATATTGTGTTAAAATATCAAAGCCATTTTAATTTTGTGTAATTTTATAAAATTCAAAAATTTGATGCTATCATGGTAATTCCAACAATATTGTTATCTTGTAAAATATGAAAAAATATACTTATAATTGTTCAAATTTGATGAAATTAACTTTGATGATGCTTGCAGATGTCCTGTATATTATATTGAAATTTCAAAGTCATTTGAATTTTTTGTAAGTTTATAAAATTCATTGATTGACCCCTACTCGTGATAGTATTGTGAATTTGCTCAAATTGAAATTTTGTATATAAATATTGTTTGTGATTAGGGTGATATGATTGAAAATCTAGATTTACAATGTGATTAAATCAATGTAATAATGATTTGTAAAACTAAATGATCAATTAATAATATTAAGAATTATAGCACACCATTGCTCCATGAAGAGGCTGACCTTTCCACACTCACTATTTTTGGGATAATTAGTAAGTAAAGTGTTTACCTGTAACACATAGTTGTATATGATTTTGGTATTTTGAATATTTTGATTGATATTTTGTCCTCTGCATATTTCCAATGATTTTGGATATTGAGAAATGATATATATATATATATATATACATATGTATGTGTGTGTGTGCGCGCGCGTGTATGTGATTATCGTAAAAACGCATGATATTATTATTATAAAATTTATTACATTCATGATGTTTTTACATGGCTTAGTGTTGTGGTGACAAAGCGCTGGGCACAGTGTGATTAGTGCCACTTATATTATTATTTTGGGATATTAGTTCTCGTAGGGTGATTAGTGCCCTTATGTTATAATTGTGGGGGATTAGTACCCATAAGGTGATTAGTGCCCTTATATTTAAATTCCTAGAGGTATACTCGTGCCCATATTTATAAAAAAAAATGATAAAGCCCACACTAAAGCCCTAGGTCTGAACTTTTCTAATATGTATTAATGAGCTTTGAAAAAATATTTTGTGAGCTAAAGCTTTATTTATTGAATTTATCACTCATGTTGTTAAGTTATGTGTTACAGGAACTTTAAATAAAGCCTCTAGCTTAGTATAGGATTGTGGTTGCTTCAAGATCTAGTGTGCATATGGCCTAACTTGTGTGTCTTGAAAAGGAGTGTGTTATATGTTTCAAGTTTTAAATTATCGGCGTTTGCAAATTTAATAATTTCCAAACTTGAGACTATATATATATATATATGTTTCTTGTTTTGTTGTTGTTGTAACTGAAGAATTATAATGCATTAAATATTCCAAGAAATGTTTTACATACTTTATAATGTTTGATTATTCTCCTTTGAGAAATTAAATCATTCTACTTTAGAATTTTAACATTGTTTTGTTAAATTTTTTTTGATAATTTTAATCATTATATTTTAGTATTTTAATATATATTTCAAAGTCACAAATGAGGTCGTGACAGAGAATAGTGTCAGAGCTATTAGTTTTAAAAGCATTTCTGTTGACAACCCTATGCACATAGTTTCAGACAACGTAGTCTCGACTTCACTAGTATGCTTTTTTTTATAAAAATTAATTTATAATATTTGATGGATTGAGTCATAAGAAATTCTACTATTAATTTCATTTAAGATTGGGCTTATGGAAATAAGTTGTAAGGTTTATATAGAAGAGGGTAATAGAACAATTTTGTTGGACTAATAATGTTCTCAATTAATTCAAAAAACTTCACCACAAATGCCGAGATGATGAGATATTAAGAATACCACAAACTAGGCCCCCAAGACTGACCTATCTAGTGAAATTGTTGAGTTACGTGAGTAGAAAGATGTCTAAAGTTACCAACAAAATGTTTGAAGTTATTGAGAAGGCGTCACAAGTAAAAAGATGTGAATCCAAAAGTAACACAAAATGTGCATACTCCACCAAACAAGATTTCATGTAGAAATCCAAACTTAGGAAGCAATCATAGGAACCAACGACCGACATGGAATTCTAGATCTAAGAAGAGACAGAGTGGTACGAATTTTGGAGATAAACCAAGTTCAGGGAAGATATTCAAGAGTAGGAATCATCCTCAATGGTCCCAACAACGTCCCCAGCACCAACAACTACAACTTCCAACCTCTACTCGAGCACAAATTCCAACATGTACTCACTGTGGGAAAGGACATTTCAAAGAGTGTTGGGCAACATGCAAGGTTTACTGTGAGTGTGGAAGTGACAATCATCTCTAGCCAAACTGTCCCCAAAGACAAGGTCAATATGGACTTGGATAGCAACAACAACGATAACAACAAGGAGGCCAACACCAAACTAATGCTAGTGCCTTTTCCTTGACTACAGCCTAAGCTGATGCCAACGCACATGTGGTTACAAGTCAGATCTCTATAGCTGGTACTAATGCATAGATTCTAGTGCAATACATTCTTTTACATCTCCAAAATTTGTAACTCGGTTAAATAGAGTCCCTGATGTTATGACTGAAACTCTTAGTGTCTCTTTGCCTTCTGGAAAGATCCTACTTTCCCAGTCATACATGAAAGCTTCCTAATACTCATCGACAATGGAGAATTATATGCTGATTTAAGTTTGTTAGACATGTATGACTATGATACCATTCTAGGTATAGATTTCCTATTGAAATACAATGCCATCATCAACTGTAATAGGAAAAAAGTTGTGCTTCGACCTTCAAAGGATGATCATTTCTAATTCATTGGAATTTCAAACGACACCTGCATTCCCATGTTTTGCCTTGAAAACATAGAGATTACTACACCAAGGATGTATGGGTTATTTAGCAAGCATCCAAGACATTTCCATGGAATGAAAGTCAGGACCTAGAATAAGACTTCATTGAAGTGTTTCCAGAAGATATTTTAGACTTCCTCCCGATAGGGAGATTGAATTTGAAATTAAGCTTGTCCCTAGAGCTGCGCTTATCTCTAAAGCCCCATATAGAATGGCGTCAGTAGAATTGAAGGAATTGAAGATGCAACTATAAGAGCTAATAGATAAGAAGTTCAGTCAACCAAGTTACTCACCTTGGGGAGCTCCAGTTTTGTTTGTTAAGAAGAAATATGGTACTGTACGGATGTCTATCGATTATCGAGAGCTCAAAAAAGCGACAATAAATAATCGATACCCCTATGCATCAATGATGTATTTGATCAACTTAGTTACCATGTTCTTAAAGATCGATTTAAGTTATGTGTTACAGGAACTTCAAATGGAGCCTCTAGCTCCCACACTAGTTGAGGACGCAATTATGGCTACTTCGGGGCCTAGTGTGCATATGGCCCGACCAGTGTGTTTTGAAAAGAAGTTTGTTCTATGTTTCAAGTTTTAAATTATCATCGTTTGTAAATTTAATAATTTCCAAATTTGAGACTCTAAATATATATATATATATATATATACATGTATATGTGTTTCTTGTTTTGGTTATTGTCGTAACTGAAAAATTATTATGCATTAAATATTCCAAGATATTTTTTGCATAATTAATAATGTTAAATTATTCTCATTTGAAGATATTAAATCATTATTCTTTGGAGTTTTAATGTTGTTTTCTAAAAAAAAAATTGTAAATTTTAATAATTATATTTAAGTATTTTAACATATATTTGGAAGTCACAATCGAGGTCGTGACATGGCATGTCAAGGTAGCGCATGCATTAGTCTCCGATTTATTGGTGTTGATGTTGACATGACTAGAGTACTTGATATGCCCTTACAAAGTAGCTTCGGTTGGACTGCCAACAAAGTATTAGGGATGATTAGGCTCGAAAATAATTTCTAGGGCCCAATTTGTAATACTCAAATTTTTAAGCTTCTTGCTTAGAATTAGAAACTCATGAATCGAAGATTAGAAAATTTTTAGAAGCTTTAATGAGATTATAGTGAATTAAGCATGAGGTAGCAATCAAAGGAAGGTAGGTGTCAATATATGATGGTAGGTTGTAACTCATCACTTGATTAAGCATGAGATGTTGTAACGATGTTGATAACTGACCTTAGCATGACACATAAACACTAGGTGGCCTACATGCATGGTAGCTAAGGGCACACACCTATAGTGACATATGCTATCATATGGCAGGGATTGAAACAAGCTTAGTGTCTTTGGTAACATATGGCAAACATGTGCGACAACTAAGTGTCGAAGGCGGCGAAGTGGATTACATGCACAATGACACATGATCATACATGTAAAGCTACAATTCAGAAGATGCATTGTCATGCTTAATAGATGCTTTTAAGTAGGAGATTAGTGGGCCATTTTGTCGCATGCCCAGAGGTAGGAAATTTGTGTGACAAAAGGAAAGAAATAAGGGAAACAAAAATAAAAGGAAAAGAAGAGAGAAAAGAAAAAGATATAGCAATTGGTCCTTGTTAAGTAGCTTGATATAAGCACACCTTCCAAGGCATCATTTGAATATTAATATGTTTGTAAAAGCATGTTTTCAATTTATGTTATGATTATTATGATATGTATGTGCTTTGACATGTTTTATAAAAAGTTGTCTTATGCACAGTGCAAACTCTTGTGCTTACTATGAACCACAGAAAGTTAACGTTATAAGGGCCAAATCCTATGAGAAAATGAGTTCCAATAGAGGGGCCAATGAGTATGTCTAATAACATGAGATTAACACCATACAAAAGGACGCTAAACTAAAAGTTAAAGAAGAGTATTTTGAAAGTGAATTTATATGGTTTACTTATTGAGTATTTGCTCATATAGTTCTCATGATGTAGGTGACTTTCAAGTAAACGTTTCAATTGAGTGAACAATAATGGCCCAAGGTCTTATGACGAGTTTAGAGATATTTAGATGTAAAATTAGATATTTCTACTATCTTGTATATTGACATTATATAATTTGCTATAAAGCTTATTATTTTCTATAACACCCCGAAATTAATTAAGTATTGTTAGAATGCTAAATGATGGATTAGTGTGCCATAATAAGTGTTTTCAACTTAAGTTTATCATTTTGTGAAAATTAAGAAAACTTATGTTGTTTTACTCTTTTTATAATTTTTAATTAATCTAAATTGTTTTTAATTGTCAATTTAGAATTTTAACAAAGCAATTTGATTTGAGAAACAGTGTGTTGTTGCACATAGTTCTGTGCAACCACTTTTCTCTTTTCCTCTATTTATTTCACTCTTTCTCTCTTTTCCTCATTTTCTCTCTCGTTCTCTCTCTCCTCTCTCACTCTCTCGGCCACTCTCACTCTCTCTCATTCTCTCTCTAAAATTTTTGAATCAAATTTTGATTTCAAGCTTTGGGTTAGTAGATTGAAGGCTCGGGAACGAGATTCAACAACAAAAACATCGTTTTTAAGCTTCAATTCAAGGATTTGTGCGTGGATCCGCGGAACTAACGTATAGCAGATCGAGATTACGGTGTGAGACACCGACATGGATATCGAGGTAGGACTTCTATCCCTTTTCTTTGGTAGCCTGATTTTAAAAATGATTTTGACCAAAAAGGGATTTTCAATAAATGTTTTTCAATAATGGATTGAAAAAGGATTTTATTGGCTATTTTCTACAACAGTAGAATGAGTTATTTTCATAATGAACTCCATAATGAATGTAAATGATTACATGTGGTAAACGGAGATTTTAATAATTATAAAAATGACATATGGACATAATGCCATATCAGAGATCGGGTCGTGTAGTGAATGACCTTGGGGGCAGGTCCCAAAACCCAGCTGAGCCACTTCGGTGGTGAGTATTTGGTTTGCCCGAGAAAATTAAAAAGGTACTTTTGATTAACTGTTTTTGATAGAATTTTAATAAATGAAAATAATTATTTGATTTATTTAATTATTTATTCTTTAAGAAAGTCCTATTAGAATATTTATATGTTTATTTTAAAAAATATAGTCTTACTGAGCCTTTCGCTCACGTTTTTATTGTTTTAAAATCATACCCATAGGTGGACAACAGCTTAGAATCAAAGAAGAGTCCATTGACCGGACTTACAATCAGTAAAAGATTTGGATAGGTTGTACTGTAGCAAGTAAAAAAAGAACCTAAACTACCACGTCACCTCCCGTACTCCAGGACGTGACATTTTCGCTGTGATAGATGTTATGAGTTAACTTTTTCCCATGTTGGTGAATTTTAGAGCTACTAGCAGAGGAGTTTTGCACAATATGTTGCGAAACAAGCAAAGTTTCACAGTGAGATCAAGAAAACACACAATACGACAATAAAGGAACTAGCGAAAGCAAAGATGATGCAAGGAGCGGTAAATGATTGATGGAGATTTGGTTCGGAGGATGAGACAAAGTTGTCTCTATGACGGCTGGAAGCAAAGTTGCTCCTCGGCCGAAGTTGGTGTATTTACGTAAAACAGATAATGGGAGGTGTGTTGACCATGGCTGAAGGGACGTATCCTTTAGTTTTCTGGAAATGTGCTCTGAAGTCGAACATCCAATTACTGTTTGGAGAGACAAGTAAATCCATTTGTCTTACGTTATTTACTATGTTTTTAGGCGAAGAAAACATTTTCTTTCTTTTTTTTTAAGTGACCAAGAGGAGAAAAAGAAAAAAACAGACATATAAGCTCTTCGGAGAGATCTTGACCTTTCTATATTCTCTTAAGTTCTTTTTTTTTTTTTGTCTGAATTATTCTAAGTTTTTGTTTGATGTTCTAAGTTTTTTAATCTTTTGTGCTGTCATGATATTAGAAAAAGGTCATAATCGATTCAAAATTGTTGCTTTTTTATTTAATTTTGGTGCCCCATCACGAACTTCACCGTTAAAGCTTGAGTGGCCTCTGGAATCTCTTTTTGTTACGCTTCTAGGTAGAGATCGACGGTCTTGGAAGATCATCATGGACGAAGAAGGAAACACCAGCTCCATGAGGTGCTGTCTGCGGCCACCGTGGGCGAAGGAAAGAAAAAACTTCCTCAGTGCTTTTTTTTGGGCCTTATAATTATTCTACTTTAGTACATATTTTCCAAATGGCTTTTAGTTTAAACTTTTCTTGCATTGATTTTGGCCATGGGTGATAAAATATTTAATTTGAGCAAATGAACAAAGCGATAAAGTCAAATCTAATTGATCATAAGAGAACATGGGTTTTAAGGTAGTTTAAATTCTTGAAAACGACTAAAAAAAGAAAAATAATTTTGAAGATCACAATGACTTTCATCTTCATGGACAACTCACTGAGACTCTCAAGAAAAGATGAAGATGGCCGATGGACTTCCGTTCCAGCGAAACAAAAGGAACAAAAAGAAAAGAAAACAACGTGGAGGGTTTTTTTGATGAGCAGACCTTAGCGCAATAAATTGAACAGTTACAAATATTTGAAGGAACTTCTTTTTGACTGGAAAGAAGCACGTACTTTTACAAATATATACATATATATAGGATTCCATTTCCATCCGTCATGATGGAAAATTCAACCAAAGCATGAGATAGGGTTAGACACAATAATATAGTTTAATTAGGGTTCATTGTCCTCGTTGGCTTTCTTGATTTTGTACCTTAGTTGAAGTAATTACTTTACAACCAGCTAGTACCAGTAATATTTGTTGTTTGACCTGGGCAAGGGAAATATATAAACATGTTGTGGGCATTCTTGTCAAATAACATGTATGGATTGGTGGCTGGAAACCACTATGGAACTCAGTGATATTAAAATGTAACATGTATTACCGTTATACGTAACTTCTTATGTTCCCATACATAAGTGCTTAAAAAATCGATCTTTTCGTGCCGTTTATGTTTGAGCATTATTGTCAAGTAACATATATGAATTGGTAGGTGAAAATGATCATGTAACTTAGTGATTTAAAATGTAACTTGAGCATTGCCGTGATACATAACTTTTGCTGTCCTTGTACATTTTTATGGATTTTTTTTCATCACTTCATCATCTCCTATTTCCTTTTTTTCTCTTATTGCTTCTTGACTTGAGTTCATTATATCTTCCTTGCTACTTATGAGAAATTTTTGTAAAGCTCCATTAATTAGAAATTGAATTAAACTACATATTTTTCTCCTTTTTTTTTTGAGCTTGTCAGCTGGTCAGACCTTGATGGATATTTCTTTATTAGACATATTTAATTTTTCTTGAGAAAAAATGAGGCATATTGGTTTAGAAGACTTAATTCATGCATCTATGGAAACCAAACTAACCCAATACACAACAACAACAAATAAATAAATAAAATAAAATGGCTAATGCAAAATTCAAGAAGAAATAATCAATAAGTAGACAGAAATGAGTAGGAAATGGATAAAAAATAAGAAAAGTCAAAGATTTTAGGGAGATTATAAGCTTTTGTTTAGAGAAAGAGAAGACATATTGGGCAAAATAGAAATAGAAGAAGGAAAGAAAATTTTCGAATTAAAAAGAGTTGCTGTCAGTTTTTATTTTTTTTCTTAAGAAAAGAAAACGTAGAATTTTTAGTTCCTTTTATTAATAATTGCTTGACTCTTTCCCTTTTTTTTTAGATTACAATTCTGATTTTTTTCAATGATGTTCCAGTAACGAGTAATGTTTAATGTCACTGCATTTAAGAAGTAATTGAATCATGGGTAACTACTTAAAACATTCATTGGCTTTTGATTTTAAAAAAATGAATCACCCCAAAAGATGGAAAGAAAATAGCTAAAATATAGGCAAAAAAAAGAGGGGCTCTTAAAATTGGGGGCTTTAAGCATTGGCTTAACATGCCTTATGATTAAGCTACTAGTTTGTATCTTTTGCAGCGACTACATTGTTTCTGACAATTTTGAGGTTGAAATCCCTATTCTTTAGTGGATGGTTTGTAGTACCTTCATAAGGCTAAATATTATCACTTTGCATTATTATGTACCATTAAAACCCTTAAATATAGCATTTGTGTCTAAAATATTATTTGTTTATTTTGTGTAAAATTGTGTTTAATTATGTGTTTTAGTGTGATTTTATACTTTAGTATATTTTTAGTAATTTTTAAAAGCGCTTTTGAATGTAAAACAACCAAAAATTGAAATCGGTAAAAAGTGTTAACTTTAGTAATACACATTTATTTTCAATATTGGTGTGTTTTGTTAGGGTGCAAATATATTTTTTAGTAATTTTGAAAAAAAATTGAGGTCTTAAATGTTGTATCTGTATAGAACTTTATCACCCTGTTAGCTGATATAGGTAGTATTTTTGTTTGTGTTATTTGTATTAGTTTTAGTTTTATTTTATGTCATGCCTTGGAGTACGGGTGGTGATGTGACGGTTGATTAGACTAATTTGATTGAGTTTTTGTTAAAAATTTTCAATTAAAGGAATTAATTAATTATATTAAAAAGCGATACAATTTAAAACTTTTGATCAATTATTAAAAATAGTAAAAATAGATAAGAAGAAAATAAAAAGAAGTAAAATAATAGAGAGGGCAAAGAGGGTACATGTTGGGTCCCTCTGGCCCACAATGTATGCACACACATAATATCGACAATAAATTATTACAGTCACAGTCCAACATGAAAAATAAAATTTAAATAATACATGCATTGATTTACTACAGCTACTAACACACTTAAGATCCTCTATTGCTTGCGAGTCCAAGAGGTGGACTCTTTGTCGGTTCTAAGTTAGATTCCACCTAGAAGGGAAAAGGATTGAAAACAAGTAAAAAATGAACAAAAAGCTCAGTAGGACTAAGGTTTTAAAAACATTAATTCTAAATATAAATTTCATGTCCCAAATATTTTGTAAAAAAAAATTCAGAAAGATGAACAAACATATTAAATTCATTCTTACCCTTAAAATCTCCTATTCGTCTAGAATTATTCCTTATTATTTGTTCTTTGGCAAAGCCATAATGTCATCACTATAGTGGCCTACTTGGGTTTCGGGACCTGCACCTAAGGTTATATGCTATATGACCCAATCTCTGATATGGCATCGTGCTTGCCTATATATTTCCATTATTATTTAGAACCCATTTACCGAGTGTTCTTAATTATGTTCTTTATTCGATAAATTATGAGCATACATTTATTGACAAATGATGAAAATTGCTAAGAAGTTTATTTAAACTGTTCCTTGAAATTCGTTTTAAAAGAAATCATTTCAAAAGAAGTCACTTTGAAGGAAATCATTTTGTAAAAGATCATTTTGAAAGAAATCATGTTGTGGCCAAAAGCCCCCTTTTGAAACGTTTAAACATTATGTCATTTATTAAAAATATTTTGGAAGAATTCCTTTAAGGCCAAAATCATTAAAAACCTAGCTCCCAAAGAAAGGGGTAGAAGTCCTACCTTAATGCTCCTGCATCGTCACTTAGCACTGCAGTTCCGCTCCTCTATATGTTAGCTTCACAGAAGTACAAACGACCTTAAATATATAAATTGAGTCTATTAGTCTCTAGCTTAAGATATTTTACATTACTAACCTATCTCATGGTGTCTTAGTGTGCCATTTAGTTTGTAAAATCATACTAAAAAGTTTAAATTCTCAATCGGGGCTTAAAACAGTAAAAACAGGTGAAAATGACAAATTTTTCATAAAGTTCGATCAGCCTGTCGGTTCCTCTAGTCCAGCCTGCCAAACTATGCAGTCCAGCCTATCGAACTGTGCAGTTTGGCCTGCCGACAAACTAGGTTCAGTCGGCCAAACTTTTCTAGGTTTGGCCTACCGGTCGTATGAATCTGGCCTGCCGAACTCATGAATCTGGCCTGCCAAACATGAAGTTCGGCCTTCCGAACTGAGAAATTCTAAAATTTTTCAAAACCCGAGCCTTAGCCTCTCAAGTTCAATTCTCAATTTCAACTTGTTTTTCTCAATTCCCAGGCATGAAAAACACTCATAGATGATAGGAAAGCATAATAAAACATTTCTAAACTAGTTTAAACAGGATTTACATAGAAAAATCCAATAAAATCCAAAAATAGAAAAATGGAGGAAAAATAAAAAATCTTGATTCAAATATGTTTTTTCTTCAAACTAACTTAGATTAAAGGTTTTTTAAGCTTAAATGGGCTTGAATTTCAAAATACAGAGAAAATGGAAAAATTGGAGAAAGTTTTAAAGTTTTGAAAACTAACCTTGATTCAATCCTTGAATTGTGTTTATGGTTGTTAAATCACATACCTGAGCCTTCAATCCACTGAAAACCAAAGCTTGGCTTGATTTTTGATTCAAAAATTTAAGAAAAGAAGAGAGAGAAAGGGAGGCAGGGAGAGTGAGACGAGAGAGAGAAGAAGAGAGAGTGAAAGAGTGAGGGAAAAGGAGAGGGATGGAGTTTAAATAGAAGGGAGTAAAACCAACATGAGAAAGCTGTGTGCAACGCACAGTTTTCAAATGGGATGTATTTGGTATATATTTAGCAAATAGTTTTATTTTAAAAATTCAAAATAACAAATTAAAATGATCAAATTAACTTAAAAGTTGAATTTATTAAGACATCATTGCAAAATATTTAGATTAGACTCAAATTATAATTTGGCACACTAACCTACCATTTTACACACTAAAACCACTTAATTAATTTTTGGGATGCTATAGCTCTTCACCCCTAAAAGAAATTTCATCCTTGAAATTCAAAAACCAACTTAAGTACAAAATAAATGCGGATGTGACTCCCACATGATCAACCTTGATTTCCAGGTTGTCTCATCAACCCTGTGGTGCCACGATACCACATTCATTAAATTTACCTCTTTTTGGTCAAGAATCTAAGCCAGCACCTCTTAGTAGGTCATGTCTTCTTAAATCTGCACATTACAAATTGGGACGATCTTGCTTGGCTTGAGCGAACATTCTAAAGCATCGACATAATGAATATCACATGAATATGAGAGAGTTTGGGAGGAAGATCAAGGCAATAAACAATCACTCCAACGCATTGGAAATCTCGAACAACCTGATGTACCTCGATGCATTTTCCCCTCATACACCAAAATGCAAAACTCACTTACATGGTGAAGCCTTTAAGAGAACGGAATCCCTTACTTCAAATTCTAAGGGTCAGTGTCTCTTCGGGTCCTAAAATGATCCTACCTTTTGGTCCCACTAGCCATCGACACGGCTATCCATATAGTGCTTCGAATGGTATCATCCTAATGCCTACTTGACAGTTACTGTTGTACCCAACTCCGCTAGAAGCAAATGTCATTTCCAATTCCTACCAAAATCCAATACATGTGCATGCAATGTGCCTCTAAAAATCTGAATACCTCGAGCAAACTGCCAATCAGTCTGAGAATGAAAAGTCATGCTAGAACCCAAGTTTGTGCCCAAAGCTTCCTAAAAGCTCCTCCAAAAACTCGTTGCTAACACTAGAACCTAATGGGAATAAAATGCATCGATTTCGTCGACTTGCCAATGACGACCCAAATCGTATCACGTCCTTGCTCCATCCTCGACAACCTAGTGAAGAAATCTACCACGACATGCTCTCATGCTGAAGTTGACCAGCGGGCTTCTAATGCTTGGCTGTCATCTGTAAACAAATCACGCTCTTGGCCACGTATGCTTAAACATCTTTCTTCAAGCTTTTCCATCAGTACTACCCTTGAAAAACATGATGCATCTTCGTGCTTCCTGAATGAATGGCAAACTAAAACTTGCTTGCTTTACTCATCAAGGCTTTCATCACTCCCTTAATTGTAGACACTGCCTGATGTTCCCTGAGACTACAACGATCCATCAGTAGGAATACCTTCGGTCTTCAAGCTGCTCCCTGGTTTGAATTTGCGTCCACGCTCCTTGAATATATTTGTCTTGCTACTATGTTTACCTTACCATCCAAACAAGTGCTAAAATAGAATCCCTAAAATACGCCAATGCCTAATCAAAGTCTTCATGGTACTGCGGCCTATTCTTCCTCACAGTAACATCTCTCACTAATCCTTTAGTGCCAGATATGTGCGAATCTCCCAAGACCTCCTGCTGAGCATGTTTGCAACCACGATGGCCCTACTCGGATGACATTGCAGTGAGATATCCTAGTCCCCTATACACTTCACCTACCATTGCTGCCTCAAATTCGAATTTGTCTAGTAAACAAATACCTTGAGCCCCTATGATCCGAGAATACCTGAAATATCACTCCAACAAGTGGCTTCTCTAGATCCCTAGAAGCGTAAATCACTACAGCGAGCTCTAAATCATGTGTAGGGAAGTCCTGCTCATGAGGATTTTACTGTTGTAATCTACAAGTCACAACTCGTCCATGTCGCATCAATACACGTCCAAGCCTTTGTCCTACTACAGTGGTGTAGATCTCATAAAACTCATCACTGTTCGATGTAGCCAGTGTAGATGTGGTAGTCAACCGATCTCTCAACTATTGGAAAGCGCATCTACATCCCTCGTCCCATTTAAACCTATCACTTGTCCTGATCAACTACGTCAATGGAGCCACTACCTTTGGGGAAACCCTTTATGAACTTTTCTATAGTACCCGACAAGTTCTAAAAAGTAGTGAATCTCGGCCATGATCTTAAGTCGCCCCCACTGTACTGTAGCCTCAATCTTAGATGAATCTACTAAGACGCCTTGCTCAAAATGGTATGCTTCAAACTCGACCTTCTAGGCATGCAGCTGGTGCTTTCGGATTGCAAATATGTTCTCAAAAAAATCTGAAACTTCCTAACTGGTCAAATAACTCATTGATCCTGGGCCTGGGATATTCATCCTTCATGGTGACCTAATTCAGCTACCGATAACTGACGCATAACCTGAGCATAGCATTGTGTCTCTTGGCAAACAAAATTGACATATCCTACTTGGTCCTGAATATATCCTTTTCCCGTAAGTTCTTAAAGCTATTTCCATAATTCCCTTATTCCTGCTAGCTCTAAACGACACGGTGCCACAAAAATCAAAGCGGTCCTTGGGAATAACTTAATACCAACTTAATCCTCCCGATGCGATGCTAATCACGATAACTCATTGGAGAAGTCATCCTCGAACTCATTAGCTACTGATGTTGCTACATTTCTTCCTGTAGCATCAGATTCCTCTTTTAGATCTAAGAGAAACATATATATATGTGTATGTGTGTGTATTGATATATAGCATGCTAGGTTTCCCTCGTACACCTAGACACGTTTTCATGAGTTACTCACTCATTACTCTATCGTTACCACCCTGGTAAATGATCATCGTCCCCTATCGATCCCTAGGGTTACCTATATAGTGCAACAACTACAGTTGCACATTCCTGGACAACCCGTCCATTCCTACGATCAATCATAAGTACTCATGGGGATCGTAACCAAATTACTTTCTAAAGTTCTATCCCCAATCATTACCTCACAAGGTTTAGACCTATGGTTCACACATACACCCGCTCCAAGGGTGAGGTATTTACTAAGGGTTCATCAAATTCCTCTATTTCAATTTCCAAGGCATGTACAAATGAACTTAAAACAAGAGAATGAATGGCACCAATATCAACGAGAACCAAAACTAAAAACTAAGAAGCTAGAACAGTGCTGTCATCGTCACGTCACTGGTCTGAGTATTCAAACTCCTTAAAGTTATTGTGCGAACTCAAACTAGAGCCTTTTTCTTATTCGCTGCTAGCATTGCCACGTCCTGGGTTCATCGGTCGATACTACTACGAAGGAAATTGATGAAGCTGAAATGGAAGAAGTTGTTGAGGTGGAGATAAAGACTGAGGTTGAGGCTGATGGCTTTCACCTTCTTTGGTTTGAGATCCTTGTCGAGTATTTCTTACAGGACAAGTCTTCTTGATGCATCCCAGCTGCTACAAAAATGGCAAAGGTTGCTGTGTCTGCGGCTGGATAATATGCTGCTTCCATTGCTACGTTACCATGCTGATTCTTTACGTTAGCTTGATGATCGTTACCTCTCCTATTGCTCCTCTAGGGTCCTCTTGATGTTCTTGCCCAATCCTCGCAATAGTGAGCGTGATCTATTCCTATCGATAAAGCTGACAACTCTAACCTACTAGAATTCTGAAGTCGCAAGACCACTAGTTGTCATTGAATGAATGCCTTAAGCCTTTCCTAGAACTTGATACACATTTCACGTTCAGATATCACGGCAAAAGGAGCAAACTTGGCTAACTCATCAAACTTAACCTCGTGTTCTCAAACTGTCTTATCACCCTATTCCAACCAGTAGAATCTGACGATCCTTTGGTCTCTACATCCCTACAGAAATGACACTCATGGAACAATTCTTTAAATCTTTCCCCACCGATGCTCCCACCATTCTCCAGATGCTTCGCTTACCTTTACAGGTATCAACACTGCCTGCCAACTTACAAGCCATGAATTCCACTCAACACACTACTGGTACACCAAGGGTATCCAAGCGTTTTACTACTGAGTCTAACCGATTTTTAGCCACCTATGAATCCTTATTTTCCATCAAAAACTAGGGTAAACACATGCCTAAGCTCCTTAAGGCACTCATGCTTGCAACTTGCCTTAGAAATTTTAGGCCCAACCCTTGCTGCCATTGGCCAAAAAGTGGCAAATGATGCCCCTATCATATATTCCTCAATCATGGGACTTATGTTAGCCACAACTGGATGATGCCTAAGTGCCATTCTCTCTTAATTCTAGAGACAAAATTGGACTGTCAGAGGCTTTTCACTGTCGTACCTATGTGTGCATAATTCCCAAGCTTCATAAATGTGAGCTTTGATACCATTCTGTCACGCCCTATAGTATGGGTGGTGACGTGGTGGTTGATTAGACTGATTTAATTGAGTTTTTGTTAAAAAAATTCAATTAAAGGAATTAGTTAATTATATTAAAATGCGATACAATTTAAAAATTTTGATCAATTATTAAAAATAGTAAAAACGAATAAGAAGAAAATAAAAAGAAGTAAAATAATAGAGAGGGCAAGGAGGGTAAGTGTTAGGTCCCACTGAGCCCACAACGTGTGCGTACACATAGTATCGACAATAGATTATTACAGTCACAGTCCAATATGAAAAATAAAATTTAAATAATACAAGCCTTGATTTACTACAGCTACTAACTTACTCAAGATTCTCTATTGCTCGTGAGTGCAGGCGGTGGACTCTCCATCGGTCCTAAGCTAGATTCTGTCTAGAGGGGGAAAAGGTTTGAAAACAAGTAAAAATTGAGCGAAAGACACAGTAGAACTAAGGTTTTAAAAACATTAATTTTAAATATAAATTTCATGCCCGAAAATATTTGTAAAAAAAATTTTAGAAAGATGAACAAACATATTAAATTCATTCTTACCCTTAAAATCTCCAATTCATCTAGAATTATTCCTTATTATTTATTCTTTGGCAAAGCCATAATGTCACCACCGTAGTGGCCCAGCTTGGTTTTGGGACCTGTCCCAAGGTCGCATACTACACGACCCGATCTTTGATATGGCATCATACCCGCCTATATATTTCTATTATTATTTAAAACCCATTTACCTAGTGTTCTTAATTATATTCTTTATTCGATTCATTATGAGCATACATTTATTGACAAATGATGAAAATTGCTAAGAAGTTTATCTAAACCATTCCTTGAAATTCGTTTTTAAAAAAAACATTTCAAAAGAAGTCACTTTGAAGGAAATCATTTTGTAAAAGATCATTTTGAAAAAAATCATGTTGTGGCCAAAAGCCCCCTTTTGAAAACGTTCAAACATTATGTCATTTATTAAAAATATTTTGGAAGAATTCCTTTAAGGCCAAAATCATTAAAAACCTAGCCACCAAAGAAAAGGGTAGAAGTCCTACCTCAATACTCGTGCATCATGACTTAGCACTATAGTCTTGCTCCGCTATACATTAGCTCTACGGAACCACAAACGACCTTAAATATATAAACTGAGTCTATTAGTCTCTCAGTTCCTAGGCATGAAAGACACTCATAGGTGATAGGAAAGCATAATAAAACATTTCTAAACTAGTTTAAACAGAATTTACATAGAAAAATCTAATAAAATCTGAAAATAGAAAAATGGAGGAAAAATAAAAAATCTTGATTTAAATCAATTTTTCTTCAAACTAAGCTTAGATTCTAGTTATTTTAAGTTTCTCTAACTTAGATTAAAGGTTTTATAACCTTAAATGGGCTTGAATTTCAAAATACAGAGAAAATGGAAAAATTGGAGAAAGTTTTGAAATTTTAAAAACTAACCTTGATTCAATCTTTGAATCGTGTTTATGGTTGTTAAATCACGTTCCCGAGCCTTTAATCCACTGAAAACCAAAGCTTGGCTTGATTTTTGATTCAAAAATTTAAGAAAAGAAGAGAGAGAAAGGGAGGAAGGGAGAGTGAGACGAGAGAGAGAGAGAGAGAGAATGAGGGAAAAAGGAGAGAGATGGAGTTTAAATAGAGGGGAGTAAAACCAATATGAGAAAGCTGTGTGCGACATACAGTTTTTGAATGGGATGCATTTGATTTTTAGCAAATAGTTTTGTTTCAAAAATTCAAAATAACAAATTAAAATGATCAAATTAATTTAAAAATCAAATTTATTAAGACATTATTGCAAAATATATAGATTGGGCTCAAATTATAATTTCGCACACCAACCCACCATTTTACATACTAAAACCACCTTATTAATTTTCAAGGCGTTACATTTTACTTTTTACAAGTGTTTATAAATGTGTACTAATTTCCTATAATTTTTAATTTATAAAATAATTAATTTTTCTGAGTTTATTTGTTAGGATCTTTGAAAACTGGGGCGAAAATGGGTGAAAAAGACACTAGAAATCTAGGGGTCAAAAACAAATTTAAGGAAAGTGCCAACTGCATTAATGGGGCCTACCACTATCTTAAATTTTAGCCTAACTTTTTAATGGTTTTGGTTAATTCCTTAGAACGGCTACATATAGAGCGCTTTACCACTTAACCTTAAAACAATTCTCACAATAGAAAAAGATCTGAACGGCTGAAGAAATTTAGAAAGAACTTCCATCTAGATGGGTGTTTTGGCCCTTTAATGTTCCAATAGACTGAAAGGCAAAAAGGAAAAAAATGGGAAAAGGAAAAAAAAAAAGAAAAAGGAAAATAAAAAAAAAAGTTGGTCCCTTGGAATTAGTTTAGCCACTGATTGGCAAACTCTTCCATTCAATGGACAAGAATGTTTTGGGGTCTCAGTTTCCTCATTTCTCAACTACTTTTTTACTTTTTTTTTTCTCCCTTCACAATCACAATGTTGTTTCTGCGTTCTCTTTCAATGCAAGAAACGACATTCATGATTTTTGGATTCATTCAACAAAAGTGAAGCTATACCCATTATCCAAAAAAGAAAAAAGGAAAAAAAAAAAAATGAACGAGAAAGCCTCCGTCTCCAAGGAGCTGAATGCCAAGCACACCAAGGTCTACTCTCGCTTATTTTATAATTCTTTCATAATTTCTTTTTTTTCTTTTTAACATTTGGGTTTCGTTTGATTTTTGCTATTACGTGCTTTATACAATACAAAACCCGCAGATGATTATAGAAACATGTCCATCTACACTACAAAAATATAAATAAATAAATAAATAAAATAAAATAAAATAAAAATTCCATGTATAATTAATTGAAACTATCTTTTTTTTGGCGTGATAGTTTGATGCTTTCACAGAGCAGAAAGATTGATCATATTCATTTGCATTATGGTTGTGGGCGTTTTAATTTCTCTTTAATTAAAGTGTTATTATTTTTGCATGCAGATTTTAGATGGTCTTCTCAAGTTGCCTGGAAACAGGGAATGTGCTGACTGCCGGAGCAAGTACATTCAGATTATCCTTCTCCATTTTTTAAGCCTAAAAAAAATCTATATTTTCACATATTTAACTCTCCTTAGTACTTGAATTAGCTAATTTTCGTCTTTATAGTTCTGGGTAATTGGCGACTTCAAATGTCAACTATTATCAAAGATGATCTTCATTTCCGAGTGTTTGCATTAATGCTGATGAACCTTCCCAGCTGAGGGTTTCTATTGGTTGATTTCAAATCAGTGCTTTGCCTATATTATTTACTACATTGTTTCTTTGTTAGAAATGCCTTCCTCGTATATTTTATATAGGTTGCGAAAAATAATTACAACGATTTATTTTCTCCTAGCACAAATATTCATGCAAAAAAAAAAAAAAAGAAAGTGATGAAATTCACATAAAGAAGAAAACAAGGGACTTTATGATATGTAGTCATTTTCGTGACGCCGAAGTTTCTTTTGTCTTAGTTTTATTAACATTATCATGATGATGTCTCAAGTGTTGTTAAATAGAGTAGTACAATTGTTTCAGGGCACCACGTTGGGCAAGTGTCAACCTTGGTATATTTATATGCATGCAATGTTCCGGAGTCCACCGGGGACTTGGAGTGCATATTTCAAAGGTTTATTTATTTATTTCTCTTTCTTTTTTGTCCTCTTTTTCGAATTCACATTTTGCAGCTATATATGTGCATTTCACATTTTGTATAGTTTATCATTGGAAATATTGGTAAAAATGTTTAAAGGAATGAAATATTTGTGACTACTTAATTCAACGACATCAGAAATTGAACATTTACTGGGAATAATGAAGTATATTGTTCCGTTGCTTTATAACAATTTTTTTTTAATGATAACTTAAATATTATTAATACTATAGTACTCTTGAAAAGTTAAAATGACTTATTACTAGCTTCATATAATAATTCACTCTTCATATATATGAGTTATTTCTTTTTTTTAATCATATTCCCTTCCCACTTTAAAAGTTGCTCATATATATGCTGCCCTTTTCACAATCAGTATAAGTGTGTGTGCATATATATATATATATATATAAATATATTTGTATGTATATGTATGTTTTTTGTGAAAATTTTTGTTCCTTCAGAACTAACTATGTCTTTAATTATGACTTGGCCCTTTTTTTTGAAACTTAAAAATTAGGTACGTTCTACCACTCTGGATACATGGCTGCCAGAGCAAGTTGCTTTCATGGAATGTAAGATCAATTGATACGTCTCACGACAACTGGCCTGCTGGTTCAATTTTTGTGTTTAGTTTCTTGTGATAAAATAATATTACCTTGTAGCTAGTCACAAGCCAATCAAATGCTCATCAGTGTTTCCTCTTACCAGCTATGGGTAATGTAAAGGCAAACAGTTATTGGGAGGCAACAATGCCTAAAGATTTCGACAGAAGCGCAATGGAAAAGCTTATCCGCGACAAGTAATTAATTCTCACTAAAGCTTATTTTAAGAATAATTTTTTCCATGTGGAACATGCTGCAGAAGATAGAACTTGGTCCTTATTATATTACTCCTCCTAATTTTTTTGAAAAATATTCTTAATAATTAATATTGTGTGTGTTTATATATATATATATATGCATATATATATATATTTATATATATAGGTATGAGGAAAAGAGATGGATTGAGAAGAACACTAGTGGTACAAAAACGATGTCAAAGGGTCTAGGAGAAATAAACAGAAATGTTAACTTGGTAGTAGACAGTCCAAGGAAAACAAGAAGTCTTTCTCTTGAGGAAGAAATCCTCACAAAACACGCCACAGCGCGAACCGCTTCTCCAATAACCAAAACCAAAACCCGCGGAGTAATTTTCAAATCTTATTTCATGCTCAATAAATTCTTCGATTTACATATTTAATTACATGATGTCTTATGCTCTAATAAAACTTACAGACAGATACATTATCTGATATTCAATTTGATTTCTTGTACATATATGTGTGTATGTGCAGGGATCTCTAGATATAAATATTCATAGCAGTAATACCAATTCTTCACTTGATCTCTCAACAGAATGCCATATTGCCTCTGCTAAAAATAGTACAAACTCATCATATGGCACAAACCTCCTCAGCAAGCCATTTGCCCATGATTTCCAAGAGGATCGTTCAACTGCAGCTCCTTCGTATAGTTGGGCAACTTTTGATTAACGTACGTGAGACCCACTGTCTATATATATATATATATGTATGTATGGTTTTTGTTTTAGTCGATCATGATAGATGGTCATGATCTGAACATTTTTATTTATATATGTAAATCGAAGACTTTAGATTAATGCATGAAACTTCTTGAAATGCGCCACAATGGAAAGAGACCAGGTTTTTATTTTTTATTTTATTAATTATTTTTCTTTTGTGAAATTCGGTTTAACATATATATGGTTCAACGCTTGATTAGTTTACTTGCTGGCCAATGGTTGTAACCCGTTTTGGACATGTGTAGGAAATTTCAAATTTTATAAAAGTATTGGTAGCAGTGTCAACTATCCTTTAAGATGTTAATAAATGTTGATTTCTCATCCATCTGTTCAAATTGGAAATTGTGTGGACCAAATTACTCGTAATTTAATCCAAAAAAACTTCACAATATCAATGATGGCCATGCACCGACCACTGCCGACCAACGCCACCTATTGCATGTTCTCTGACACCGTGTTGTCCACCGTGATTAGACGTTCATGATCTACAAACCCCGCCTTTGGCTGGATGAAACTCGTATGAGCACAGACTCCGATGGCGCCCCCAAACTCGCGACCCGATCATCCTTTCGCACCTCTTCCACCGTGCGTCACTGTGCTGCCATCGTCCCTCGCCTCAAACGTCCCAACGCTTCAAACCATGTCGTCGTTGAATCCCCTCTGTATCACGAACCTTGCCTCGCCTCTATCCTTCCCCACGATCTTTGATCAGTTTTTGCTATCTTCGTTGGACTTACTACTAGCAGAGACTCCGA
The DNA here is from genome assembly GCA_946598075.1 of Artocarpus hirsutus. NCBI lineage: Eukaryota > Viridiplantae > Streptophyta > Magnoliopsida > Rosales > Moraceae > Artocarpus > Artocarpus hirsutus. The sequence continues at coordinate 32,224 of CAMOHE010049546.1, forward strand.
GAATGTTGATAAGCGACGGGGACTCCAACAATAACGGACTTCAACGACATCGAACTACTGGGGGCAGCGAGAAAATTGGAGAGAGACGACATTGAACGAGTGGAGGGACGAGAAAAGGAGAGAGAGTCAAAAAGCCAAAAGGACGAGAAAGAGAGAGGGGTGAGAGGAGGGAGAGAAAAAAAGAAAAGTTTTTTAGCCATTTTAATCATTTTAAATACTAAAAAAAAATGATATTTACTAAAAAATATTTTCAATATCTGACATTTGTTTAAATTTTTCTTTTTAAAATTTCTATTTTCAGTATCTGATATTGTGTTTTTAAAAGCTTATGTACGTGTTAGAATGGAGATCATACATGTTCTCAAATACAGTTGCTGCTTACTATCCTAAAGTGCATTAAATTTGTGACAGGACCTAATTACAAATAGTCCATGTGCTATACACAATTCATTGAATTAATTATTTCTTCTTTTTCAGCTAGCACTAGTACAAAATGTGGATTCCACGACGGTTTATAACCGTTGTGGAAAAATTTTACGACGGTTAAAAAACCATCGTGGAATAAAACTGACTTTTTCACGACAGTTTTTTACCGTCGTATAATAGAATAATTGACGCGTAAGATCAATGGGAGTGCTAATTTTTCACGATGGTTTTGTTGAAAAACCGTCGTAGAAGGCTGAGATTCCACGACGGTTTTGGTCAAAAACCATCGTGGAAGGTGGAGTTTCCACGACGGTTTTTGACCAAGACCATCGTGGAAGCTCCACCTTCCACGACGGTTTCTCACCAAAACCGTCGTGGAAGGTTCCATGACAATTTTGGTGAGAAACGGTCTTGGAAGGTAAGGTGGAGCTTCCACGACAGTTTTGGTCAAAAACTGTCGTGGAATCTCCACCTTCCATGACGGTTTCTCACCAAAACTGTCGTGGAAGGTGCTCAGTCTTCCACGACGGTTTTGGTGAAAAACCGTTGTGAAAATTTGATATTTTCCAAAAAAAAACTTCTCCCGTAATTTCAATTTCCCACGGGATGGCCAGTCCCGTATGTTATCCATTACATCAAGGCCCTAATTACATACAATAATTGTTGTATATTAAAAATTAATTTGTATTTACAAGATCATTTTACATTTGAACTATTTTGAGCACTTTGTTAATCTACTATGACGTGTACCTATCTAAAAAGCACAAACCTATTTACAAATTGTATCCACTCTAATATAACTTCATGTATATCTGTATGTATATAAACTTCTTTTTTTCCTAAGGCTTGTATACCACTTGTAATTATATCCCGCATGAAACGTAGAATAAAAAAACCACATTCTATGTTTTCCTGTTGTCTTGGGCGCTTACGTTTAGAATATAACGTTCCGTTTGGTCAGTTTGTGACACCAGTTTTCGCTTGAAGCTTCCAATCGTTAAGCGCCCTAATAACGTATCATGTTTAAATAATAAATAAATTAATAGACGATACAATTACGTGAGACTAAAAACAATTACTTTTGTATGACAATATTAATACTTACAATCTTGTGAGTGATAAGAAATCTTCACGTAGTGGGTGTCCGAGGGGGTCAAACCAATATATTTGGTCCTCCCATGACGAAATAAGTCCTAACATCCAATATTGTTCAACGTTGTATGGTAGGAAGAATAATTTCCCCCTTGGTGCTTCAGCTAATAGATGGAGGAGTGATGTGGCATGCTCTCTATGATCACTTTGCAGGTCTCTTGTAGCACTTGAAGCAATGGCCAGAAATATGAAGCCGAAATTTTGCGCCATACCTTGAAGTTCACAATATTCTGCCAAAAAACTACAATAAAAAATATTACAGTGAATTCTTTTAAAACACCTTACAACTCTACGTTTATATTTAAGATACTTAAATAAGGCTGGAGTTATCACTTGAGCTATACGTGGATACAGTTTGCCTTGATTTCTTCGAAGCTGATGAAGTCGTAAACGTCTTCATACCTCAGATAGATAGGGAAATCATTGCTAGTGACATTTACCAGTATTGGGCACTGAATGATCGATCCATCGTGCATGAAAAATGTGTGTATAGAGCTAACTGCATAAATTCTTGAGGTACTGAAGCGAAGTTAAATGCACGCAGATGCTCATTGGCAACGGTTTGTCCTTGGCGTTGTTGAACCTCAGGTTGTGATTCTCTTGCTTTTAGAGAGCTTTTCTTTTTTTTTTTTTCGTTTCTTTCTGCTTAGATCTTTGGGAACATGGCTAGGTGCTCAACTCGTCTTTGTCAATGTGATGCCTTCAACTAATCTCTTCGGCCATGCGACAAAGCTTCCTGCTGCGTCACCCATAGTTGTTGCCTCAAGTGTTGGAACAGGCAATTCAGCTGTTCTAACTCTGATGGTAGTGATGCTAACATGCACGTTCTCTTCCTCTAATAGTCGTCCATGAACTGTATCAGTTGGAAGGCTCTCCATCCACACCTTCTCAAGTGCAACAAGTGTACACCCACTATTAACTCTATCATTAACAAAGAGCTGACATTGTTCGGGCCCTTGATGAGGAGGTGACAATTGGACTTCTAGGGCTTCTGGAGCTTCTGGAGCTTTTGCTATAGTATTGGGAGAATTACAACTAGCTTTGAAGCTGTTGCATTGTGAGATGCTATTATTCATCGACTTAGCACGTCCTTGGGAAATGAGCTCAATAACAAGACTTCAGAGTTCTGCAATCTCCATTTGCATCTTCGACATTTGAGAATTCAATTTTGATGATCCTGGTTGGAGGTCGAAGTATTGAGACTTCTTCATAAACTTTGATTGACCATAAACACGTCCTGAATGTTCTGATTTCCCTAGTGCCCTCGTCAAAATGTCATCATTACCGACCAATTGGAAGCTCCCTTGACTTTGTTGCGTTGTATATTCATCATGTACAAGAACAATACAACCATGTTATTCAAGCAACCCTTCATCCGCACATAGTAAAATACAAATTAATTGTTCGTGTTCAGTAGACTTGCAATCAAGTTGAAAATCTCTGCTACTTTTGGATTTTTAAACTGGCCATCAGGACCTGGACGTGATTTTACCCATAACTCCTCTAGTGTAGGTTGCACGCCTATCTTTACAAACTGTGTTACGCTATGTTAGTAACATAGTCATGTAGCAATAATTGATATATGTAGTTTGAGTTAATTAGTAACATACCATGGATTGCTTGAGCTCTCTATATCCCACTCGGCCAACCATAGAGCAATATTCATTTTCTGCTCTTATTTTCCTTGCATTTGATGATAGCAGTTGGAAATCACTGGATCATCGATACCTCACAAAAGCTTCCCAATCTTCATCGTTTATGGAGGGGTAGTAGTATACTATTGTAGGAGGCCATTTATATATATTTACATCCTCCTTCGGAATAAAAAGGTATGGCTGTACAAAGGTAACGTAGAGGTTGGATCCGAACACCTTTGCTAATTTACCGCAAACCTTTAAAGCCCTTTTCCTATACCAATCCTCAACAGTGAAAGCTTCGTATATCTTTCTCCAAATCACATCTTTTACTTTATCTAAATCCTTAGACCTCCAATCTTTTGTCCATATTAGAACGTGCTCTCGACTAAGGACTCCGATCCAACTGCTTAATTCATGACCGGGTGCGCCTTCCGGTTGGCCTTTTGAATCAAAAGTCACTTCAATTCTTAAACCTTTCTTCCTCATTCGATGACTTTTTTTCATTAATGTTGCCCTTCGGTCAAAGTCTACTTTTGGATCAAATTCGGTTCGCCTTCGTGGCTTGCTGCGATGGTTTCCCTTGCTATATTGCATTGCAGATGAAGTGCAGCCTTCGTACTCCTTCTCGTACTGGTTACTATCAAATTCGTGAGACATTGTACCTATGCAATGTATTCAAAAACTAACATATACATGCTAATATTAATCACAAACTACACATATTCACATTGTACTAATATCATGAATTGCACAATTTCACATAATTTTCCTCTAATAGACATATTGACATATTCACTACGAATTGCACAATTACTTTCCGTCTTCACATATTCAAAAGCTTATATATTGACATAATTTCACGTTATCAAATCTTAATAGATTTACAATTACACAATTTTAACGACACTTTTCACATATTCATACAATTTCGCATAATTACACATAATCAGAAGTTTACACATATTCACAATTCAATATATAATGTCACAAATTGTACATATTCACATAATTTCACATGTGAGATATATTAACATATTAACCACAAATTGCACAATTACTTGTCGGCTTCACATATGCACAATTTCATATATTGACATAATTCCACATAATGAAATATTGAAATATATAATTACACAATTTCATAATGAAATATACTGACATAATGCCACATAATTTCACATATGCACAATTATGGTTGGGGGGGGGGGGGGGGGG
>CAMOHE010049547.1:0-12812 GCA_946598075.1 Artocarpus hirsutus
TGATAAGAATCACTTATGACAATTACCCATGTAGTATTCTCATAGCGAGTCAATCCAATACATCATTTCTCAAATATGTATCTATGAGTTGACTTAGTATCTCATACGCATGATTAGTAAAACATAATCATCAGTCAAACTTCATACTAGTCTTCATTCATTATTATCCCAATAATAATGATCAACTAGGGATAATTAAGAATATAATTCAATTTTCACCAAAGAGTTTTACTATCAAGTCATATACTTGATGACCTTAGGCAGAATTAACTATTCATAAAATAATAATAATAATAATAAAAATGCCTCTTTATTAATAAAATGCAAATGTAATGAAGTCAATATGTGGTCATTACATAATTGGCCTAAGGCACATCACTAACAGTTAGGGCATATAATAAGTGTCTAAGAGTGTGTTTATGGTGGTGTTATATGGTTGTGTATGTTGGTTGATTAATGATTATGTTTAAGAGTACCTATGTATGAGATTAGAAGTGGGTTTTTAAAGAAAAAAAAAATACTACCCTCTTTGCTTAGGAAAACGGGCCCTTTATGGGCCGATTTTGAGATTTTTGTAAACACAAAGTTGTAGGTCTTGACGATTTGAATAACTTTTCGGGTAAAATGTTAGTCCAAGGATGAATACCCAAGAAGGAGATGAATTGGGTTTGGAAAAGATTTTCAATTATTTAAAAATTAGAGTCAATCACCAAACAAACAAATGAGAGTAAATCTAAAAACCTTTAACTAAAAGCACCAAAGAACCAACGTCAAAGAATAAAAAAGTAAGTCTTAAAATGCAATAGATCAAACTCATAATCACATAAAGAATATATCAATAAAAATAACTTAAAAAGCTACAAAATATTAGGGAAAGAGGTATGTAAGTGCAATTTATAGTGGTTTAGAAATATGCCTATGTCCACTGTCACCAATCGATACTCAACTCTGTCTCTTTCATTATCTTGATCCACATTTCACATGATCACACCTTATGCAATCTAATTAATATTTGTACCTAGGGCTCACCCAAACTCTACAAACTACCAATTTTACTCAGAAATTGGCTAACCAAACAACACCAAAATTAGAAGGTTTTGAAACCTATCACACTTGTTCTAGTAAGTATTTGAAACATATTGTCACTCACTAGCACATCCAAGAAAGTCTTTGAATACAATTTGAAATGACGAAGGAGATATAGAAGCACACAATAAGAATTTTAGATATGGAGATATTGACCCAAATGTGTTGGCTTCAAGGTTTTGGAAAGCCTTTTTAATATTCTTTTGATGATAACAAATACAATTTTTATTATATGTGCAAAATACATTTTTGAACTAATAATTATCTTGAGTGTCACTAAGCTTACATTTCAAGAAATTAAGTGAAGGCAGTTCAAGAAAGCTTGTGGAAGCAGACTTTTGAATGGGAACTCACATGGAATTGAAGATTAGAAGTTTTTATTTAGTTTTTATAAGTCCAAAAGTGTAAGTGAGCAATTGTCAAATTGAATGATCAAAAGAAATCTCAATTGCACACACTCACATTGCATTCATCATGCATACTTGTATTTGATATTGTTTTGAATTCGAATTGCATGAGATAATTTGATTTAAATTGTTTTAGAAGTATTTTGTAGAACAAGTTTCAAAAACAGGTTTCTCGACAAGTTTCTCAGGCAATTTTGGCCTAAGGCAGATCGAACTACCGATCAAGTCTGGTCGGCCTGCCAAAAGCCCTACTTCAGCTTGCTGATCTAAAGGTTTTTAACCCCTCGTCTGCAGAGGCTCTGGTGGCTTGCCGAAGGTATCTTTGGCCTACTGGAGTTTCAAAGTTTGGCTTGCCAAACACCCTACTTCAGCCTGCTGATTTGAGGGTTTTTAAAATCCTTCCCACAGAGGTTCAATCAGGCTGCCGAGGGTTTGGTTTCAGCCTACCAATGGTTCAAAGTTTGGCCTGTCGAATTGTGAACCGACCTGCCAATCTAGTTACCATTAAGAACTTGATTTTTAGCACTTCAAACTTTGGCCTACTGAACCCAATTTTTGGCTTGCTGAACTGTCTATAACAGCTAGTTTTTTTACCATTGGAGCTTTTATTTCAATGGCGTAAGCACTAGGGAGCTATAAATACCTATCCATTTGATGTGCAATAAATGATGAAGGAACACAACTAAAATTTAACATTATTCTACATTATTCTCAAGTATTTGTTACACACACATTCTCTTGAGCTAAACTTGTTTCATATTCACCTTGAGAATTACTCACACCTCCAAACACGTACCACAGTTGTATTTTCATCTCTTTTGTTTTGAAGTGTATATTTTGTGAGTGTACCAAAATTACAATCACATTATTTATATTGTTGGGTTTCCAAAGCCTTGTAAATTTAGGAAATTCTTGGTTAGACAATCTCTGAAAAAATTATCACTTTGAAAGAAGGTGTGGTGAGCCTTTGGTTGAGCAAGTCACCGGTTGTATAAATGAGTGATCGTGTCGAAAAGATAGTCTAATAGTGCAAGAGGTCAAGCAAAGGAGCTTAGCTTGGCAACAGTGGACGTAGACATATTTGCCAAACCACTACAAATAGCATTTGCATTTCTTCTCCTTACTGTTTACTTAATCGTTGTTTATTTGTTGCTTGGCTGTGCTCATATTATCTTGTTCTCATTTTTACTTCTTAAGCATTTTACTTTAGAAAATTTCCAATAATTGTAAAAGTTTTCAAAAACCCAATTCACCCCCCTCTTGGGTAGTTATTCTTAGGCTAACAATTGGTATCAGAGCCAGAAGCTCATTTTAATTTTTCAAAAAGATTTTACAATCTTGAGCATGACTACCCAAGGAATAGAAGGTCAATCCACAAATAGACCTCTATTTTTCAATGGCACCGACTACAATTATTGAAAAACTAGAATGTCCATTTATCTACAATCGGTTGATTTTGATTTTTGGGATGTTGTTGAAAATAGTTCTTTTCAACCTATGAAAGAGGTAAAAAAACGTCTAGTCCCTAAAGAACGTAAAGAGTATACTGATAAGGATAAAGAGAAAATCTCTTTAAATGCTAAAGTAGTAAATACTTTACATTGCACTCTTGATATAAATGAGTTCAATAGAATCACATCTTGCACCACGGCATAAGAAATTTGGCACACTCTTGAAGTGGTTCATGAAGGAAGGAACCAAGTCAAGGAGACTAAAATTAATTTTCTTCTTCATGATTATGAAATGTTTAAAATGAAGGATCATGAATCTATTACTAATATGCATACACGTTTTACTGATATCATTAACGGTTTGAAATCCCTTGGTAGGAACTTCACCACAAGCAAAGTGGTAAGCAAACTAGTGCGATCACTACCACCTTCTTGGCATGTGAAGAGGACAACACTAGAAGAAGCCAAGGACCTATCAATGTTGCCTATCGAAGAATTGATAGGCTCACTCATGATGCATGAGATCACAAGAAAACAAAACCAACGGGAAGAAGAGGATGACAAAAGAAGGAAAGGGATCGCATTAAAGGGCTCATTTAACGATGATGATGAAGCAAAAGAAGACAAAGAGAGCCTCAATTCAAAGGATCTTCAAGAATTGGAAATGATTGCCAAACGATGCAAAAAGTTCCACCAAAAGATCAATCATGGAAAAGGTATGAAAAAGAAGAATGATCGAGGTAAGAAGTGTAAAGATGATATTATTTGCTTTGATTGTAAGAAAACTGGTCATATAAGACCGGATTGTCCTTTAAGAAAGAAAGTAGGTAAAAAGGAGTCAAAGAAGGCACTATAAGTCACATGGGATGAGCTAGAATCTGAGGACTCCGATGATGACAGACCAAGAGAAGTCACCAACATGTGCTTCATGGCAGTTGATGATGACAATGAGGTAAGTAGCTCTTACTCATCTGATAGTGATAATGAAGTAGATATTGAAGAATTGAAAAATGTTTTCAATGATTTGCACGAAGATTATGAAAAGCGAGTTCTCAAAAAACTCATCTCTCAAAATGAAAATTTCTATGCTCTGAGAAGAGATAGAGAGTTTGAAAGTTTAGAAAAACATGCATGATTCCTTGATCATTGAAAATTCACCTTTAAAGGAAAAGGTTGATGATTTGATAAAAACGGTTTTGAATTTCACAAATGGAAGGAAAAATTTTGAACTAATGCTTGGAGAACAAAGATGCGTCTTTAATAAAGGTGGTTTAGGATATAAACCACATATTGATCAGAAGTATTTTAAATATTACTTTGTCAAAGCATGAACAAGCTCAAAATATGTATGTATGTATTGCAACAAAGATGGACGCAATTCCTTTTCTTGTCCAATAAAGAAAAATGCTTATTTTGGAATCAAATACAAGGGCGTTCCAAAAGGCAAAAGAACTAACAATGATGGACCCAAGGTCATGTGGGTATCAAAAATAAAAACTTGAATCTTTATTGTAGGTACCAAAGAAAGAGAAAGCAAGATGGTTCCTAGATAGCAGATGCTCAAAACATATGACGAGGGACTTATCACTATTCTCTAACTTTGTTAAGAAGAAAGGTGAAAATGTTACCTTTGGAGACAACGCAAAAGGAAGAATCCTTGGTATAGGTGATATCGATAACAATTCCTCTACCTTCATTGAAAATGTATACTTGGTTGATAATTTGAAACACAATTTGCTTAGCATTAGTCAATTGTGTGATAAAGGGTATAAGATAAACTTTGAGTCTTCTAGATGTTTGATTGAGAATGTTTGCAATAGTGAAGTGGTATTCATAGGTGACCATCACAATAATGTTTATACAATTGACTTTGAAAAGTATTCAAACCAAAACCAATGTTTTTCGGCCTTAAATGACAAATCTTGGCTATGGCATAGAAGACTTGGCCATGCAAGCATGCATTTGATTCCAAAAATTTCCAAAAATGATATTGTTAAAGGTTTACCAAAACTAAGCTTTGAAAAAGACAAAGTGTGTGATGCTTGCCAATTCGGAAAGCAAGTCAAAATTTCCTTTAAATCTCTTTCCAAAATTGCTTCCACTAGACCTTTGCAACTTTTGCACATTGATCTTTTTGGCCCTTCTAGGACCACAAGTCTAGGTGGTAGAAGATATGCTTTTGTTATAGTTGATGATTTTTCAAGATTTATGTGGGTTTTGTTTTTAACAAACAAAGATGACACTTTACAAATGTTTTCATATTTTTGCAAGAGAGTTCAAAATGAACAAGGCTATATGATCACCTCCATTAGAAGTGATCACAGAAGTGAGTTCGATAGTGATGCCTTTGAGTTGTTTTGCAATGAGAAAGGCTATGAACATAATTTTTCGGGACCTAGAACACCACAACAAAATGGACTTGTTGAAAGGAAAAATAGAGTTTTGCAAGAAATAGCTAGGACTATGCTTAACGAATATGGTTTACCAAAATATTTTTGGGCCGAGGCCGTTAATACCTCTTGCTATGTGATTAATAGATTTCTTATTAGACCAAAAATGAACAAAACTCCATATGAGCTTTGGAAGGGTAGAAAACCTAATATCGGTTATTTCAAGATTTTTGGCTGCAAATGATTTATTTTAACTACCAAAGACAATTTGGGAAAATTTGATTCAAAATCCAATGTTGGTATCTTTCTCAGTTATTCTACCTCTAGCAAACTTATAGAGCTTTTAACAAAAGAACTCTTGTTGTTGAAGAATCCATGCATGTTGTTTTTGATGAGACTAATGCTTCTATGGAAAGAATAGAAGATGATCTAGGTTTGGAGAATCAAAGCTAGAGGTCAAAAACAATGCAAAGGATGCAAAGAAAAACTCTATTCAAACTTCACCAAAGATTGAGGAAAACAAGAAGAAACACCGAAAAAAGAAGGTACTTCACAATCACTACCAAAGATTGGAGGTATCACCCATATCACCCTCAAACCGACATTATTGCTCATGATAGTCCAACTCATGGGGTGAGAACTAGAGCATCTTTTAAAAATATTGCAACAATTTAGCTTTTCTTTCTCAAATTGAACCAAAAAGTTTTAAAGAAGCCAAAAATGATGAGTTTTGGATTTTGGCTATGCATGAAGAGCTAAATCAATTTGAAAGAAATGATGTTTGGGAACTCGTTCCTAAACCTAGTTCTCAATCCGTAATTGGAACTAAATGGGTATTTAGAAATAAAAATGATGAGGAAGGTAATGTTGTGAGAAACAAGGCTAGATTAGTGGCCCAAGGTTTCAATCAACAAGAAGGTATTGATTTTGAAGAGACTTTTGCACCTGTTGCTCATCTAGAATCCATTAGAATGTTACTTGCTTTTACATGCTACAAGGGTTTTACTCTTTATCAAATGGTTGTCAAAAGTGCATTCTTAAATGGATATATTTTAGAAGAAGTTTACATAGTACAAGCACCTGGTTTTCAAAATCATAAGTTTCTGGATCATGTCTTCAAATTAAAGAAAGCTTTATATGGTCTAAAGCAAGTTCCTAGAGCTTGGTATGAAAGACTAAGTAAATTTTTGATTAAAAATGATTTTGCATTGGAAAAGCGGATGCTACTCTCTTTATCAAAAACAAGGGTGAAGACCTACTTATTGTTCAAATTTATGTTGATGATATTATTTTTTGTGCTACTAACCACACTCTATGTGAAGAATTTTCTAAGTGTATAAGCACAACGAAATTGACATAAGCATGATGGGAGAATTAAACTTCTTCCTCCGACTTCAAATCAAACAAACAAAGGAAGGAATTTCCATAAATCAAGCCAAGTATGTGAAGGATCTAGTTAAACGATTTGAAATGGATGATCTTACGCCAATGCCAACTCCCATGAGCTCTTCAATCAAGCTTAACAAAGATGAAGATGGCAAGGCGGTAGACATCACAAAATATAGAGGTATGATCAGATCTTTGCTATACTTTGACTGCTAGTAGACCCGACATTTTGTTTAGTGTAGGGGTTTGTGCAAGATTTCAATCAAATCCTAAGGAATATCACTTTAATGTCGTTAAACGTATTTTTAGATATTTAAGTGGTACTAAGAACCTAGGATTATGGTATCCCAAAGGCATATACATAGACTTGCTAAGTTATTCGAATGCTTATTGGGCCGGTTGCACAATTGATAGGAAAAGCATAAGTGGAACTTGTCACTTTCTAGGATTTGCATTAGTCTTATGGTTTAGCAAGAAACAAACTACAGTGGCGCTTTCTACCATGGAAGTGAAATACATATCGGCGGCTAGTTGTTGTGCATAAGTCCTTTGGATGAAGCAAACTCTAAAGGATTTAGGTCTAGGCTATGATCATGCTTCAATTCTATGTGACAATACTAGTGCAATCAATTTGTCTAAGAATCCAATTCTACATTCATGCAAAAAGCATATAGAGATTAGACATCACTTTTTGCATGATCATGTTCAAAGAGGGGATATCACTTTGGAATTTATAGCACAAATGATCAACTAGTAGACATGTTCACCAAACCTCTTACACTAGAACGTTTTTCACATCTTAGAAGAGGACTTGGAATGATTGATCCTTTAGAATTGTGTTTGCTTGATCATTGATGTACTTATTGCTTATCTTGATGAGCTCAATGGTTGATTTTTTGTTTTGCTGTGTTCTTATGTTTAATTTATGTTTAGACTTGTTTGTACAATGTTTTGAAATGTGTCTGTGTTTTTAAATTGGTCAAAACAATGTTTTTCTGTATTTTTCTAGTGGTTGCTCGACTGTAGCAATCGGCTTGCCGATGAAAATAATCGGCCTACCAAACTTAAAGTTTGGCCTACCGATCTGTGGAGGTATATACAGCCCCAAACTCGGCCCAACCCTATTTCATTTGGATTTTCTTGCTCTCAATCGCCATTTCTCTCTCCCTCCAGTGCAAAAATCCTTACCCACTCTTTCAATCTTGATACTCTTGCAATTTTCATAAATTTTTGTGAGTTTCTATCTCTTTCGCTCATTTTTTTCTACACTTCCCTTGAGTTCTCTCACTTTTCTCTCAAGCTTCTCCACTTTCTCTCTCAAAATCACGTTTTTAAGCTTGATTTTGGGTTCTATCTCCTGCATTCGCCAATTGCTTCAAGCTCTCATCTTTTCAAGCGCACTAAATCCATTCCTGACAAGGAAACCAACAAAGAGGTAACTTTGGAGGAATTTTCAAACAAAAAATATGTTAAATTTTTCACTACTTGGAAGATTATTGATGGGAAGTTTATTTGTTTTGATGATTTTGATAGCTTTGGTATAGAACTTCTTTTTGATAGGCTTAAATGGAAAAATATTATGATTATGAAGGAAAATACATATCCTAGGCTTGTCAAAGGGTTTTATGCCAACCTTAGAGCATCTTATAACCCCCTTGTAATTGTTGTGACAAAGAAACATAGAACCATTGAGTTAACACTGACCATATTAGAGGAGATACTTGATATGCCACTAGAAGGTGAGGATATTCATGGAGTTAAGACCTGGATGTTTGATAAAGAAACTATGGCCAAAATTATTTTCGAGAATGACGATGGAAGTTTGCCTAAGAAACTTAATGCAACATCTTACCTCCTAGGAGTAGAGTTCTCCATAGGCTTATCATCACCAACATTTTACCTAGAGCCAACCATAAGGAAGAAGTCCAGCTTATTGACCTTCACCTAATTTACTGTCTCGTAAGTGATACTAGAATAAATTTACCCCTTTTGTTGGTAAGATGAATGATTGATGTCGCTGAAGGGAAAAAGACTGCTGGGTTGCCATATAGAATGCTTCTTACCAAAATTTTTCACTCATTTAATGCGCGAACTACTGATGAGAAGGATGTGGCTCTCTATAAACCCTATCATGCATTCGATGCCTTGACCATTAGCAAAATGGGATTTGAGGAAGTACAAGGGCAATGGGTGCCTACTAGCGGGCGAGCCGCTCCTCAAGGTGTTTAAGAAGAAGAAGAAGAAGAAGAGATGGCCAACATTGAAGCTCAAGATGGTAGTGATGATGATGAAGAACCTATTACTCTTCAAAGGCTTTATTCGCACCAATAACTCCTCTTTGAGCAGCAGCAAAAGATGGGAACCGACATCACAAATTTGTAAGCCGGTCAACAAGAAATTCTCAATCTTCTTCGACAAATGCATTTTGGCGGAGGATCATCAAGCCAACAAAATGGTCTTTTGGACATTTTACCCTCCAAACAAGATTCATATTGTGGTATAGATTCCACCTTTAAATGACTTAAAGGTCCATCCCTTACCAACCTTTGAATCCTATTTAAGTTAATATGATCTAGTCGCAAATGCCAAAGATAAGTCTTATTAAAGTGAGAAGTTTTAAGTCTTTTAGAGTTATTTTCATTAATCTCAGCATTACACAATAAGTCCTCTTAGGTTTGATAAAATATAGATTATTTTGCAACCATCTAGAATAGATAAAATATTTATTTTTACAAATCACCACTTTATTATTAAAAAAAACCAAATAGGAGTCTTTAAATAAACAAGCTATAGAAATTAAATACCTTCTATTTTTAGAAACATAAAAACAATCTTCCAAAAATAAATTCCTATAATTATCAAAATAAAGATGGACATCTTTCAGTGCTTTAGCCAACACTAAGGATCCATCACCCATCCAAAGTGTGGAGTCTTCACATAGCAAACTTCTCATTTCTTTGAACTTCTATAGGGAAATACAAACATGATTAGTTGTTCTAGAATCTATGACCTAAATGTCACCGGGTTCCTCAACTAAACAAGTTTCAACAACCAAAAGATCACACCTACCTCCTTGGTAAAGGAAGTCCTTGCAATTATTCTTTATATGCCCGACCTTCCTGCAAAAGAAGCACTTAAGCTTTTTTGGGTTCTTCTTTTTCTTCTTCTTGTTCTTGCTGTTTGTTGGAATAGAAGACTTTTCATTCTTAGCTCGTTGCTTCTTTCCATTCCCAGGGTTGGGATTGAAACTAGAAGCAACTGCCAAGTTAGCCTTACCACTCGTAGGAGTTTCCCTGATCAACAGTTCAAACTCCTGTAACTGCTTCATTAACTCTGTTGACGTCATATCTCATCTATTACTTAAATTAAATGTAGCTTTAAATGAAATAAACTCCTTAAACAGAGTCTCAAAGATTGTGGTCATTTGAGTTTTAGCATCAATGTCAACTCCATTGGCTTGAGCCTTAGTGAGGTCACCCATGACCAACATCATATGCTCCTTTATAGATGTCCCTACCCTTTGTTTGTAGCATAGAAATTTCCAAAGCGCCCCTTGCCATTTTGTTAGGGCCTATCCTCCAAACATGTCTTCCAAGATCTGTTTAGCAATCTCGTAATCTTCATGTTAAGCTTGCAGCATGTTATTCATGTTGGCCATAACAAAACAATGGGCTTGATCATTTGCATCCTTCTAGCGATCATTCGCTTGGATTTGCTCATTAGAAGAGTCTCCCATAGGCTCAAAAGGACATTGTGTTGTTAGCACAAATTTTAGTTTCTCAAAGGATAGGACGATATTTAGGTTCCATTTCCAATTATTATAGTTCTTACAAGTTAAGTGGTTTTTATCAAGTATCGATGATAAAGCATTTTTAGACATTTTTATTCTACAATGCATACAATAATAATTGAGTAAGATAACACAATTATGTAAAATATACAAATGTATTTAGGTGTCAAAACCTTGAAAATATCACAACCTTACAATGATAATTCCCAACATAGAATTCAACAAGCCGCCTAGAGGACACTTGCCGAACATGGATCCCCTCTTAATTAATATATGCCATCCAAGACTCATATGAACCATTATATATTAATAATCGTTTCTTTGGCCATCAATTTTATCAACAGAGCTCCTAAGGGAGGTTAATAATAAAATTAACATAAGTGTATAACCATCATTTTAATATTTTATCCATAATTTATAATCACCACATAGGGGTGTACAATGATAAATCATGCTAAAATTTCTTATCCTTTCAGATATCCAACCCGGTGCATAATGAAGTCCTTTCCTAGGGGTCAAAACTACCATATGCTACCTATGGACCAATAATAGAGGCCGTAGTCCATCTCTTCGAAAACTTTCTCCCACTCAATCTTTTGAAATCAAGGTTTTATTTTAAGAACGTACATGAACAATTTTTAATGAGCAGCACTCCCTATTCTATATGACATACTATCAATATACATGGTAAATTATGTTATAATGCAGATAAGCAAAGCATTCATGCAAAGCAGCAAGCTAAATAATCATAATATTATGGTTCTACCCTAGAGAAAAGAAAATAAAGATTACAAGAGATAAATCAAAACATATTATCCATTCTTCATCCTTGAATCTTCAAATTGTATCCTTCTTCATGTGTCTTCCATCTTTAAGTCTTCAATCCTGTATAGATCAAATGTTCCATATTTCTGGTCATATCCAAATTTAATGTTTCTTAAAATTGTCCTAAAAACAAAATCAAAACTGCATTGATAAATGCACCTTTTTTGAAAATTTATAGTTCTCTACTAGCATGCCGATCTGTGCAATCGGCCTACCGGTCATGACCCTCCGGCCTGCCGAACCTCACAGTCCGGCCTACCGATCATGACAAATTAGCCTACCAAACTAGAAAGTTCAGCCTACCGCCAAAGTCATTAGATTTCTACCCCACAGACAGCTTATCGATCCTAGAGGTTTGGCCTATCGATCTGTGACTACTGGCCTATCGAACCCCATGCCGACATAGCCAAAATCACATTTTTCAAAAAATACAGTTTTTAATGCAGTTTATCAATTTTATTTTCAACAATTCAAAAACATAAAATTAGAGACTCCAAAAATACCTGTAGAATGCTATCATCCATTTTCTAGATCCGTCTTCTCCAAATGATTATTTAATTATAAAATTCTTACAAATTTAAAATTAAATAATAATTCCTAGACAAAGATGATAGTCCACCATCTAATTACATGAAAAATCTAGATACACATTCTAGTCTCTAAGAAACCATAACTAGCATAAATTAATTAATAAATAATAATTTAATCAACCATAATTAATTAATAAAATTCACCATATAACCCATAACAACATATATATATAGAAACCCTAAAGTACCAACCCTCTAAAAAAATAATATTCATCACATAATTTATTCATAGAGCATGATCACAAACTTGCAAATTTATGTAAAAACCATGGCTCAGATACCAATTGTTCGAAAAGAAGTACGTAATAGAATTTTAAAAATTTTATACTGGAGTATTTTAAAAAAGACAAGTTTGACATACTATATGCATAAATTAACTAGAGCTTACTAACCTCGTTTGCAAAAAAGCTCCCTCGATCTGTGAAGAGAAAGGCATTCTAAGCCTCATCCAGTTGGTCTTCTTTGCTATTCTCCATCCTTAATTAGAGTGCATATGGGTGCATGTCGTATAGCTTTTCCCCGATGACTCTCCTTCCAACCAATCAAGGAAACCCAAAACTAAGGTTCGTGATTTGTGAACAATAGCTCTCAGGGAGTTACAGAGACTCACAGACTAGAGTGCTCATTATTAATTCCTCAACTGATCTAAACAACTTATGAGTCTCACTCTCTATTTATAGTGTTCGTGCCTAGGTTGGTCCTTATCAAATAAGGCCTCAAAAATTTAAATCATGATGAATATTTGATAAAATCACTTCTAAAAATGCGTAACAAAAAATCGTTCGGTCGATAGGCCGAGCTGACAAATTGGCCTGCCAAACTTCCTCCATCAACAGGTAGAACTTGATGATCGACTTGCCGAACTAATGACAAATGATCCTTGCGAA
>CAMOHE010049547.1:13303-58156 GCA_946598075.1 Artocarpus hirsutus
GATGAATATTTGATAAAATCACTTCTAAAAATGCGTAACAAAAAATCGTTCGGTCGATAGGCCGAGCTGACAAATTGGCCTGCCAAACTTCCTCCATCAACAGGTAGAACTTGATGATCGACTTGCCGAACTAATGACAAATGATCCTTGCGAATCTTTATTTCCCACTCGAGATTCTTGGGATAGAGCCTCAGTTTTAATTCAAATAACCAATGGACAAGTTGTCTGATTAAAATAGTTATATCTAGATAATCTCTAGGAAAATAAATATTCTGATAATTCAACAAGTTTATCTTGAATTAATTTATTCAAATTTAATCCAACCAATAGACATACATAAATTATCTGATCTTAATAATTCAACAAGTTTATCTTGAATTAATTTTTTTCATAAAATTAATTCAACCGATAAACATACATGAATTATTAGATCCTATCGAGTTTCAACCAATCTGATAAGTCATCAATTTATTGGAAAAGCACGCCATATCGTTACAAGATTTATTATGAGCTAGGAAAAGGGTCCTGATGGACCTGTATAGTTTAAGCTCTCGATAATTATGAAACCCAATATCCTAGATATACATTTCATAATTACCAACTTGAACGCTACTCTACTAAAAGCGTAAAGCTGCACTTTTGAACTATATAGAATTATGAAGCCCAAATAGGTAAGTCTCTAGGACATATCATAATGTATTGTATCCTCATAGGATTATCCATAATCGGCTTGAGGATAAATTCTTCCTTACCTTTCCAATTATTTTTCTCTTACATTCCATTATCTCACCACCGAAAAACTTACCATTTAAAGACAGTATACCATTCGGTTATACCTATGTATCCAAATGGTTGAGTACTCTAGTTTTTCAATTACAAGATAACACATATAAGAGGATATCAATGACTACTAAAGAGGAGCTATGGATTTCATATCCATGAGTAACAAGTCTACGCTATCAAGAGTCGTGTCTATATTATCAATAGAAACAATGTACCAATGTTTCTATTTATGGAGTCCACCTCCGATGGCCAAAACAAACCATCTCTCGTTAGGGATATAGACAGTATAACAATCTTTGCATGAATAAAGTGCCCATTTTTATACCCTCAATTGCAGATCTTATAATTTAGACTTTCACCTTTAGAATCATATTTTTTGCATAATTTGTCCATCATATGCTTGATTTTAAAGGTTTAGACTAACAGTCTCAGACTTTTGTTTACTTATCATACATTCAACAATTATGAACATAAAGAGGATAACAATTTGGCATATGAATAATAAATAAACTTTTTATTAATAAAAATGTATCCAAAAACACATTATATTTTTACTCCTTAAGGCATACAGGTCTAACAGTAGTTTGATCACTACAATTGCCTCCCTCGATAGCATGAGATGCTACATGACTTTAATGCATACACGTATACACATCAGAAGGTGAATATGATTTACTTTTTTATCACATAGAAAACTCATGGTGAGACTATGGCATCAATTTCCACATGTAGCAAATTAGTTGCTGTTTGGGTTTGATTAATTGAATGCAACAAAAGGCCTAAAATGAACTACTACACTTATCATGTAAGGCGGTAAAAGTTTTGGTTAGGTGTGGCTGGGTTGCAACCCCATATGCCAAACAGCCTCTAAGAGGCCTAATCTGCACTACACATAAGCCTAGCATGGGTTGGGCATTCGATGGATGGACTATACATTGGTGATCTTGCTAGTTTACTTGTGGGTAATCCATGGGGTTTTGGACTATATGTAGCCCCAAATGCTTATTTGGATATGATCTTGACCCTTCCGACAAGTCCTGCAATGCCCTAAGATAGCTTAGATCAAGCTTGAAGATCAACATGAAGAATTTATTAGATTAGGAATTTAAATAATTCATTCATTTTATTCAATTCGATTGTAATTTAAATTATCTCATGAACTCTATCAAATCCCATTTCAATTTCCAATTGCATATTATCTTATATTATGTTTGAAAATGATAAGAATATGTCCATGCATATTAGATAGATTAGTGCCTACTTAATTCATTATCATATGTCATGCATTTATATGAATTCATTGTATTAAATGTGTTTTGTCTATATTGTTTATTTGCGTTATCATAAATTTAATGTGATTAAATTTTATTTGCAAAAGATGCGATAAAATGCAAATTAAATTAAAGAGATCAATTATGCAATTTCACCTTTTTTATTTTGAATGTGTAATTTTAAAGAGTATAATTATGGTAAGCTTAAAATTATTTGGTTTAATCTTAGTAAATTAAATTGTTTAATTTTTTTTACTAGGTATTTGCAAGACATGAGATGTTTCATAAATTAATAAAATGCATATCTATTGCAAAATAATGAGTGGGATTGGATTGTAGGACATTACGATCCACTAGTCTCCATTATTAGAACAAACTATGAGGTTCAAAGGGCGCCTTGAGACGGCTTTGATTTAGTCCTTCTATAGGGGTGTCTATTTGGGTTAGTACAAAGTTGTTGTTAGACTAGATGCCCTAAGGATTAAATGATATAATAGTTTTTGGAGACATTTAATTAATAAGGAGTTTATTATTTATTTACATATATCAAATGTTATCCTCTTTATATTCGTTTATGCTGAATATATGATAAGCAAACAAAAGTTTGAGGCTATCAGTCCAAACATATAAAATTGTGCATATGATGGATAGATTATGCAAAACACATCAATCTTAAAAGCAGTAGTCTAAATTATAAAGTCCACAATTGAAGGAATAAAGTTGGGTGCTTTATTCATGTTAAGATTGCTATGTTGTCTACATCCCTAACAAAAGATGACTGGTTTTGGTCATCAGAGTTGAATTCTATGACCAAAAACATTGGTATATTGTCATAGGTGATGCTATATTGAATCAAGACTAAAGATGAATTGATTTAATTAATAATTTTGTTTGCTTAAATTAATTCACTTTAGACAATCTTATGTGTCATATCTTAATCCTGAAATGAATTAATGGGCCTGTTTCTTGACTTGTGTCTTTTGATGTACCAAAAGGTGACATCCTGAATTTGATGATGGTACACTTACCGATACGTTAAATACATCACTCTTAGTTGACGTAGACTCGTTATTCATAGATATAATCTGTAGCTCTTTTTTAGAGTTAATGATATTCTTTTATAGGCAATATCTTATAATTGGAAACTGGAGCATTCAGGTATTTGGATACATATGTGTAACCAATTGGTATGCTATTTATTAATGGTATGCTATAGGTATTTCAATATTGAGATAATGGAACATGAGATAAAAATAATCCGAAAGGTAAAATAAAATTTATTCTTAAGCCGATTATGAATATCCTACGAGGATGTTATACATTATAATATGTCATGGACAATAAACTTATTGGAGTTTCAAGAATGCAACTCAAAGCTTTTAATGGAATAGCTTTAGAGTTGATAATTTTGAAATATGCGTATCGAGGATATGTTATTTTATAATTTTAAGAGCTTAATCTATATATATCCATCAGGTCTCGTTTGCTAGCTCATAATATTTCCTGTAACAATAAGGCATGTTTTTCTTACAGATTAGTAACTTACGTTATTTATTAGATTGGCTAAAATTCGATAAAATAAAGTGGGATTTATCCATTACATTTGGTTTGAATTAATAAGATAAATCTCAAGAGCTAAAAACACGTTGTGGGATTGCTACCACAACGGACCGATTGACCGGACCCAGTGCAGGCCGGTCGACCGGACATGCCACATCAGCAATCCATCTGCTTTATGCATTTTACTCAATTAGTTTGTCTAAACTCAAATTTTGAAACCATATCTGATAAGGACGAACCCTAAATCTGACCACTATATAAAGGGAACTATTTTTTATTTTTTTTAGATCACTTGAGAAGTTTAGACAGAGTGTTCTAGTGAAAGGAACTTTAAAACTCCCATAGAGCTATTGTTTTAGATCTCAAGCCATAGCTCTTGGTTTTTTTATGTGCTTAGAAGGAGAAGTCACCTAAGAAAAAACTGAACGATATACGACTACCTACATTCTGATCGTGGAAAAGAGAATAGCAAGGAAGATGAGTTGGTGGAGGCCCTTCTAGTAGATTTCTCTAGTTTCAGTTCCTATAGTTTTCCAGTCAATTAAAGTGGTATGAAAGATCTTATTAATTTATATACATAGCATGTCTAACTTGTTATTTGAAAAGAGGCTTTGATTTAAAAATTTTAAATTTCTATTGCGTTCATATTTTCTAAAAGTCGTTCTTCCTAGCAACAAGATTTCAGGATATACCTTTAATTTGACCTACCCTATGATAGCACTTTAGAGTTAAGTCTTTGAAATCTGAAACTATGGGTTACACTCAGAAAGATGTAATTAATTATTAATTGCATCTTGACCAAAATAATGAAAGTTAATTAGGTTGGTAAATATATTAGATATTTTGAATACTTATTAATTGAGATTGTCTCGGTTTGATTTGCAAATGGTGTGATCTACCCTATAGTAGCACATCATTTGTAGTAAATTGAATTATCGTTGACTTAAAATAATAAACATATGTTTATGTATTTATCATGTGCATTCATGCATTATATTTGCTATGCCTAAACATTCATGTGTTATTTGCTTATAGTGTTCATGCATGGAAACTAAATGTTTATTTATTTATTATCCTAGCAATATGTCTAATCCAATTGTTAACCTACTTTTTGTTGAACAAAAACTATACTAAATGAAAAAGCAACATGAACCTAATGCTCATTAATAACGACTATAAGTTTGTCCTTGTGGTAGAATTTCCTCCAAATTCTCACCTAAATGCCTTACAAACTAATCAAGAGGCATTCAATTATTGATTTCGATTAACGTAAAGGCCTCGGCTAAGAATGTTAAGGGAAAGAGTTTCCATTACAAACAAGAGGGCCGTTGGAAGAGAAACTATAAAGGTATCTCGAGGTGCTAAAAGAAAAGAAGAAGGAAAGTAAATATGATTTATTTGTTCTAGAAACATGTTTAATAGAGAATCATTTCACAACTTGGATAGTTGATTCAAAAGCAACTAACTATGTTTGATTCTTCTTCACAAAGTCTTAGTTCTTCACACAAACTTGGCGGTAGTGAGTACATGATGGTTGTGGGCAATGAAGCAAAATTGTTGATAAAAACAGTAGGAGAAATTAGACTTCTGTTTAGGAACAATAATTTAGTTTCGAACAGTGTTTATTTTATTGATGGTTTAGAAAAAAAAAATAGTTTTTGCTTTTAGCTTAAATGAACAATTATTTAAAGATTCTTGTGATAATAAAATTGTTTCTACTTTTAAGAATGGTTTTGAGTATATGTTCTTGGAAGGTAGATGATGATTTATATTTTATTAGACCAAATCCTAAACCATTGCTTAATTCAAAATTTTTCAAAGTTACTGGACCTACAAAATAAAAGGCAAAAGATTTCTCATGATAATAACATATATCTATGACATATTTGACTTAGACATATTAACCTAAACAGGATTGAGAGATTTCTTCAATATGGTCCTTTGAGAGAACTAAAATTTAGTGAACTCCTAGTCTACGAGTCATGTCTAAAAGGCAAAATGACCGAGAAACCTTTCTCAGCTAAAGTTGTAAGAGCCAAAGAACCTTTTGAGTTAATACATACCAATGTATGTAGACCTTTAATTGTCCAATCTAGAGGTGGGAATGAATATTTCGTCACATTTATTGATGATTATTCTAGATATGGTTATGCTAACCTATGCAAAGGAAATCTAAGACTTTTGAAAAATTCAAGGAATTCTAAGCCAAAGCTAAGGAACAATTAGGAAAGCAAATTAAGATACTTAGATCAGATCGAAGTGGTGAGTATCTAAACACAAAGTTCATAGACCATATGATCAAAAGCAAGATAGTTTCACAACTTACTACACCAGGGACACTGTAACAAAATAGTGTTATTGAAAGAAGAAGTAGAACACTGATCGACATGATAAGATCAATGTTGATGTATTCTTTGCTACCTACAACCTTTTGGGGAACGCCTTATGAACCATAGTCTATAGTCTAAACTTGGTTCCATCTAAGTCTATACCTAAGATGCCTCTAGAGTTGTAGAATGATTGAAAACCTAGTTTAAGGCTTATCCACATATAGGAGTGTCTGGCACATGTGCTAAATACTAAGAGCAGGAAGTTGGAATCTCGTTCTAAAGTCTACATCTTTCTAAGTTATCCTCAAGGTACAAGAGGAGCTTTATTCTATAGTTTGAAAGATAAAAAGGTATTTATGCTGACACATGCCACTTTTCTTGAGCATGGCTATATGAAAGACTTCAAAACAAGAAGCAAAATGGCTCTACAAGAATTACTTTTTGATCAAATCTACCCATAGCTGACAAGAGTTCTTGAACGAAAAAATAAAAGAACCATAACTTCTAGTCAAATGCTTCTAGTGCTTCATCATAGTGGAAGGGAATAAGATTACATGCTCGTTATCAAGGAGAAGCATAGCTAGTCGCTGTAAGTGACACTAAAGAAGACCCAATCACTTACAAGTAGCAAAGGAAGACTCTGACATAAAGAAGTGGTTAGAAGCCATGAAACTCGAGATGGAATCCATGTATTCCAACCAGTTTAGGAGCTTGTTGATCCTTCCAAAAGGATAAAACCCATTAGGTAGAAATGGATCTATGAGAGAAAAAATGAATAGATGAGAAAGTAGAGACCTTCATGGTGTAGCTAACAACCAAGGGTTACATCCAAAAGGAAAGAGTCGACTATGAAGAGACTTTCTTCCTAGTTACTATGCTAGAGCCTATTTGAATACTCTTGTCCATTGCAGCGTATTTTGTTTATGAAGTTTGCAAGATGGATGTTAAGATAGCATTTCTAAATGGCTATCTTGAAAACAGCATCTATGTGGTGCAACTAGAAGGTTCCATAGCTGAAGTCAAAGAGCAAAAAGTCTACAAACTATCAAAGTCCATTGATGGATTTAAGGAGGCTTCTAGATCACAAAACATCAATTTTGATAAGGCTATTAAGCCTTATGGTTTTAATCATAACTGAGATAAACCATTTGTCTACAAGCATATAAAGATAAGAAGGCAGTCTTCTTAATTTACTTTGATTAAATCCTACTCATTAAGAATGACAAAGAATCTATGTGACAAGCAAAGGAATGGTTAACCAGCCAATTCCAAGTAAAAGATTTAGGAGAGGCGAGCTATGTTATTGGGATCCAACTTATTTCAGATCGCAAGAAAAAGCTATTGGCATAGCCCTATGCTACTTACATTGAAAAGGTAGATATAGGATGCAAAATTCTAAGTGAGGGAATTTTCCTTCCAACCATGGTATTCATCTCTCTAAAAAGTAGTATCCAAGGACTCCTTAGGAGGAAAAGGGCATAAGACGTTTCCTTTTTGCATCAATAGTCGAAAGCATAATGTATGCTATGAAATGTACTGGGCTTGACATCTACTATGCAGGAAGGATAGTCAGTAAGTTTCGATCAAATCCAAGACTTGATCACAAGATAGCTGTGAATGTATTCTTAGGTATCTTAGGAGAGTGAAAAATTATGCTCATGTATTTAGGTAGAGATATGTCTCTCAATGGATGCATAAATTCTAATTTCCAATCAGATTAGGATGATCAAAAGTCAATCTTAGATTCTGTCTATACTCTTGATGGAGGAGTTGTTGTCTTGAGGAGTGTGAAATATTTCTAACTAGACAATGGAGGCTAAATATATGGTTTCTTGTAAAGCATCCATGGAAGCAGTCTAGCTCCACAAGTTCTTGACCAGTCTAGAAGTTGTTCTACACATAGGTAAGCTGATAAAACTATACTACAACAGTTGTACTACTAATATCTAAAACCCTAGAAATCACAAGAGTGTGAAGCATATAGAGAAGAGAGTTATGGGTTAAGAGACATGTCTTATCTATTCTAGAGCAAGTGAGAGATTATTCGGATGAAAGCCCTCAAAGTCATGTGATATTTTGTAAATGACACATTTATAAATGAATATATTAAATTTTTTATTATATTTATGTTCATATATATTGAAAACTTAATGAATATCATGAAAATTCCATAATTATCAGTGTGACCTTAAATATTATATATAAGCATTATATACAAGAGAATAGGGATGATAATTAAAGTAGTCTATAGTATATAATTGATTATTGCAATTAATTATTCAATTAAAGTATGAAATCTTTAATTGAGCTTTACTACTGCAGGTCATTTTCCATCGAGAATGGAATGGTCTTATCGAAATAGCTAATGTAGTGAGTCATTAAATGAGTGCACTGTACACAATGAGACTATTTAGGAATGGGACATAATATGATATGAAATGGCTAAATATTTCCTATTGAAATATAGCAAATTTTAATCACATCGACTGATAGTTATATATAAGATGATTTTAATCTTGAGTTATTAGTAAACTCATATTTATGGAATTATTTCATTTAGTTTACTTGGTATGGATTCGAGAAGCTACTCATATTCCTTGTATTTTGTAGGCATAATGAAGTAAGTAGTTGGGAATATTAATATTACAAGATCGAATGCATTCCTTCTTTAACAAGAAGTAGATAAATAATTCTCATGTGTATTGATTTGGATCTTAAATAACATGAACGTTGAAATTCGTGATTAAGTTTATGTATTTATTATTCATTAGAAAACCAATGGCACTCAAGGATAGAGATGTAATTAGAGAACTTAACAAATTTTACCTAGCTCTAGTTACGAATTATTTAAGGGAGATCAATTTATATGCAATGACTACATCAACGGATGATTCAGCTCTTTGAATAAATTATGCTTACTATTTTAAGAGTGCAATTTTAAGTTTTTATTAGAGTAACTTTGGAATCAATAAAATTTATATATTAATTAAGTTGTTAATTAATTATTAATTTTATTAGAGCTTGAGATTATGTCCATTGTTCGTGGTGCCATCTCTACAAATTATTTGAACTTATGGATAGAATTATTAATTTAAGTTTTCAAATTAATACACACTCTAGAAATGAAATAATATGATTATTTAATTATTTTTGAATTGGATGACATAGTGTAAGCCTGTCGTATATTGTGGGCATGTGATATAGGGATTTATCATTGTAATAGACTAACTTATTCTCAAAGTTTCCTTATTTGATAAGGATGACTCATGGCTAAAGAAAAAGGCTCACGCCCATTATGAAAGATGAAGGAGATTAACTCTTTTTTTATTACTTGATTTAATTAATTAATTTAAATTAGATAATGACTCCTCATATGCGTCTATGAATAGGCATTTAAATAGCCCTTTTAATTAATTCCAATTGTGTTCTCTATATCCACCTTTTAGTTTCTACTATGCTGAGTACAAATCAAGGACCTAAGTTAAAAAGTGTGTGATTTCTTCCTATAAAACCTAAAAGCTAACACGTCCATTCAAGTAACTGGAAAGTAAGTGTAGAAGAATAAAGGAGTCGCTGAATTGAATCAAGAGTTAAAGTCATTATACTTAGTTGCTTCTAGAGGTATGTAAACTTTTTATTTTTGTATATTATTAATATAGCTATAGAGTATGGCTAAAAGTTTAATAAAAATTGTATGGCTAAAAGTTTAATAAAAATTTTTATTACATACGGTTCTACCGCTTCTGCTATTTTTTTTTTAGTTTTTTATTTCAAAACTAACACACAAATCAAGGACTTTTGAGGTTAAGGGATAAATAAAAGGAGACAAAAAGTGACAAAGAATAGTATAATGTTGAGTCAAGCAATGATGGAGCAATTTTCCCTCCAATTTCCCCTAGAGTTGGCATAAACTCTAAGTAATTTTTGGCCAACTTTTGACCTCTATAACTCCTTTCCAAAGCCCAATAATTCTAGGTATGAAACTAAGCAAGATTAGTCAAATTGTCTATATATAGACCACAGCACAACAAAAGCATATTTTGGTTCATTTTTCTCCTATTCTTCTTAGCAAAAATTGGAGCTACCCTTTCTCCCCCTCTCTCAAAATTTTTTTATTTTTTCACTCACCAAAACCCATAAGAAGAAGTGTTCTTCAAATGTATATTCCTAATTCTCCTCTCTTTTTTGTTCTTTTAAGTTATATAAAAAATAATAATAAGATCATTGAGAGGAGGAAGATGGGGAGGAAAATGAGGAGGAGGAGGAGGAGGAGAAGCAAGAGAAAAGTAGTGTTCTTCAATGGTGTAATCCTAAATCTCCTTTCCTTTTTATGTCTGATAAAAAAAATAATCATAAGATCATTGAGAAGAGGAAGAGGAGGAGAAGAAGAAGAATATTCCTAAATCTCCTTTTTTTTTTTTACGTTTGATAAAAAATATAAAATCATTGAAAGGGAGATGAGGATAAGGAGAAGGAAGAAAAGAATAAGAAGAACTAATGAAGTGTTCTTCAAGGGTATATTCCAAAATTTCCTCTCCTTTTTATTCTTTTAGTTTGACAAAAAATAATAAGATCATTCAGATAATTTTGATAAGGCATATAATAATATATAGGAGTTTATTAGTGATGTTGTAAATTAGTTGTGGAATGATTAGTGGTGGTAAAAAAAGTTTGGAGCACAATTTGGTATATGTAGAAATTGTTTTAGGACCTTATGTTTATGGTTTCTAATTTTCTAAAAAACAGGCCTCTTAGAGGTTGAGTTTGACTTCGGAATCAATAGAGAAAATATAGATACAGTTTTTGGGAACAAATTTTCTAAAATAATAACCCTGTTTCTTTTTGTTCTCAAAATTTTTGGAAATGCTTTCACATGTTTTTCAAGGCAAAAATTTTAAAAACACTCTCAGTACAATTCCCAAAAAATTTTCATTTTTCAAAACAAAAACATTTTTACCTATTTTGAAAATAATACCAAACGGCCCCAAATTTTTGAGATATTAAATGTAAGATAGTTTCGGGCGCTTTATAAAATTGCCTACATCGTTCAAACTCTATTATCAAGAAAATTGCAGCCATTATTTCAAAGGAAACGAGCCTCTTAGAGATAAAATTTTTATTTTTGTAAAATATGAACATTTTAGGTTTTGTTGAAACAAAGAACTTTTGTGTGTGCTTTCTAAAGCACTTATCAAATCTACCCACACTTAACCTTTGCATAGAAGAGAAGACTAACCTTCAAATGTTTTACCTCAAAGAACAATAAGAATTATGAACTTGAAATCAAACAAGCATGGCATTGAATCAATTAGTCATTCCCAAGCTAATATATCATATAATAATTATACACTTGTGTGTATGTGAATAACCAATGTTACCGATAATGGGACAATCCTCATAAAAAAGATTACCAAATATTGGTTGGAAAGATTAAATGCCATAGACTCCCTCTTTGGTACATATTTGTACTACGCCAAAGACACCACTTGGAATCAAAAAGGTCCTCAATATGGGTTATAATGGGGCCAATGAGTAGTAGTGAAAAGAAAGAAAGGATATAGAAGTTACAATGGTCCTAAAGACTTCATAAAGTTAGAGTATCATAAATTCTTCAATAAACACCTCTCAAAACTCAATAGAAATCTTATATAGGTAGGATAATATTCTATTAAGACTTTTTCGTCATTCCAACCAATCTTGTAATACCCTAATATAATACGAAAACTCAAGATATTTTATTTAAATTTTTTTTCTTTTGTTCTATATATATTTCTTTTTCTTCTTTGTATTTTTTCCCAACTTTCACTCTTTTTTTCTTATATATGTTTTCTTGAGTTACCCTTACAAAAATTTCCCTTCTTTTGTTCTTGATTCGACTCCCTCCCCTACACTTATCTTCTATTCCCAATCCAATTCCTTGCAAAATCTCCCTTGAACATGAAAATAAGTCTCTAAGCTTTAATTCATCTTTAGAACAAGTGTAGATGATATAAATAATCGGGCTAGATAAAGAGATAAAGTGGTTAGCCAAATAAAAAGATCTACATGAAAGGCTCAACTTGGCTTACTAGAAGGGATGTTCTCTTGGAACATCTATCGGGGCTCTAGCTAATTTGGCCCTGGTGCTAGGAATCCTAGTGCCTTTAATCCTTTTCTAAGTAATTCTCAATCAGTCGTTCACCTCAATAGACCTCTGAGAGAGTTCTAACATTCAACATTGATAAGTCAAAATTAAAGTGAGAATTAATTTGAGGGTATAAGACTCTATTTAATCTAACATGTGAGCCTTTTTGCCGAATAACATGATTTTTGGTGGCTTTGACTTCCACCCATTTTGAAACATAATCAATTGCAAGTAAAATGTAAAGATTACAAAAAGAAGTGGGAAAGGTCCCATGAAATTAATGCCCCAAACGTTAAAAATTTCAACAATAAGAATAGGGGTTTGAGGCGCTTGATTCCTAGCACCTAGGTTACCTGCTCTTTAAAAACTATCATAAGACTTATAGAAGAGGTATGAATCCTTAAACAACGATGGCCAATAGAAACCACAATCAAGTACCTTAAATGTTGTCCTCTTAGGTCCAAAGTGTCCTCCACATGCATAAAACTGACAAAAGTTTTTTATAGAATTAAATTCAAATTCAGATATGCACCTTCTTATCACTTGGTCAGCAAGTATGGATCATCCCAAATGTAGTACTTTTCCATACTCTTAATTTTCTCTTTTTGCGTATGATTCAACCCATTTGAAAACTTCTTGTTAACCAAATAATTGACAATGTTGGCATACCAAAGAGTTGCCACACCCACCTTAAGTAGTTGCTCATCTGAGAAATTATCTTGCAAAGGTAGAACCACCTCCTCATGAACAAGGCGGCTAAAATGATCTGTCACCAAGTTCTCAGTTCCTTTCTTGTCCTTGATTTCCAAATCAAACTCTTAAAGGAGAAGTATCCACCTAATTAACCTTGGTTTGGCCTCTTTCTTAGTGAAAAAGTACTTAAGAGCTGTGTGGTAAGAATAAACAATTACTTTAGAGCCAACTAAATAAGAACAAAATTTTTCTAAGGCAAAGATAGCCACCAAAAGCACTTTTTTAGTGGTGAAGTATTCGAGTTGGTCATCATTTAATGTTTGAGATGCATAATAAATAGCATGTGAAAGCTTTCCACTCCATTGCCCCAACACTACTCTTATAGCATAATCGTTTATGTCTTATATAATTTCAAAGGGAAGATCCCAATTTGGTGGTTGAATCATAGGTGCTGAAGTGAAGAGCTCGTTTAATTTTTCAAATGCCTCCTAGCACATATCATCAAAGCTGAATGCCACATCTTTTTGAAGTAGTTTGTATAAGGGTAATGCTACATTTGAGAAATCCTTGATAAACTTGTGATAGAAACCTACATGACCAAGAAAAGAATAGACCTTCCGCATACTTGTGGGTGGTGGTAGGGAACGCATGACATCTACCTTAGATTTGTCATCTTCAATTTCCTTAGAAGAAACAATATGCCCAAAAGTATCCCTTGGTTTGCCATAAAAAAACACTTTTTCTAATTCCACACAAAATTAGTTTCTATGCATCTTTGTAGCATAAGTGTAAGGTTATGCAAACACTTATCAAAGGAATCACCATGGACACTAAAATCATCCCTAAACACTTCTATGATGTTTTCTACATAATTGGTAAAGATACTTACCATACACCTTTGGAATGTGGCTGGACCATTTCAAAGACTGAAGGCATGTGTTAGTAAGCAAATGTTCCAAAATAAGCATGTGAAAGTTGTATTCTTGGTCCTACGGTGCTATGACAATTTAATTATAACTTGAGTAACCATCAAGAAAATAATAATGGAAGTGACCGACTAACCTTTCAAGCATTTGATTAATGAATGACAAAGGAAAGTGGTCGTTGTGAGTCACAACATTGAGGTTTTAGTAGTTGAAGTAAACTCGCCACCCAATTTGGACTCGAATGGATACTAGCTTGTTTTCCTCATTTTTTACTAGTGTAACCCTAGATTTCTTTGGAACAGCTTGGCCTAAGCTCATCCATTTGCTATCCAAGATGGGGCCCCAACGTCTAGGAGCTTCAGTATCTCCTTCTTAACCCCTTCCATCATCGATGGGTTCAACCAACATTGGGCTTCCCTTTTTGGCTTTGATCCTTTTGCAAGTAAGATGCAATGCATACACATGGATGGACTTATGCCTTTAATGTCAACAATAGTCCACCTAATGGCCATTTTGTGGTCTCTAAGATCCCAGATGAGTATCTCCTCTTGTGTCGACGTGAAATTATTGGCTATAATGATTGGGAAAATCTTTTTCTCTTCCAAATACAGATATTTTAAGTCCTCTAAGAGAGGTTTCAATTCTAACTTAGGAGCTTGAATGATGAAAGGTAAAAGTTTCTCATTTGTTAATGGAAATTTGATATAAGAAACATCATACCTATTCTTTTGTGGTAGGGACTCCAAGTTTTCCATGGCTTCTTCCACCTCCTTCCCTAATGGCATATTCTGCTTTTACTCATTGAGGTTAGCAAGCCTTAGAGTTTCGGTGAGAGCAACCTCTAATCCACCCTTGTTAGTCAACTTAAATATTTCCTATGAAAATGAATAGATCATGTCAACTGCAAAAAATGAAATATAAGTCACTAGGATACCTCATCGCTTCAAAGATTAAGCGAATTATTTAAACGTTAAACTCCATGGTCAAGGTTCCATCATGCACATCTATCCTGATTCAAGGGTCATTAAAAATGGTCTTCCCAATAAGATAGTTGTCAGGTTGGGGGATGTTTCATCCTCCATCTCAAGAACATAGAAATCCATAAGAAAGACCAACTCATTTACCTACACCAAAAGATCCTCTACAACTCCTCTAGGACAAGCGTTAGAACAATTAGCGAGTTGTATTATAGGCCCCCAACCGGCAAGTTGTCCTCTATAACTTCTCAAAACTTTAAGCCCCCAACCGGCTCATGGTGGTAGCTAATTGGCTCACATGATGTCCCAAATTTTGGATGCTTGCTCTTGTGTCTTGTTGGATTTGAACGATGTTTATAGCAAAAGTCTTAAAAAGTCTTCCAAAGAGGTACCTAAGTTTTATGGAGTTAGTTGTTGGCAAGCTTGATATGGTTATTGCATCCTTTGTTAAGAAAAGCCTGAGGGATGGTCAATTATAGGGTTAGGGGCCACTTATTTTTGTGTTCTCCTATAATTGAAATTAGGATGATCCTTCCATCCTTTGTTATAAATGTTGGAGAAAGAATCATACCTTCTTGGTTGTCCTAGGAATCCATATATAACATTTGCTTGCTACATGTTGCCATCTTGTAAAGTTAGGCATATATTGGTAGAATGGCCTGTAATAGAACATATCTCACACACCTTAACTTGTTGAAAACTTCCCAAAGCCATTTGTTGTACGAGAGAGGTAAGTAATGCAAGTTGTTCAATAGTAGAAGAAGTATGAACATTGTTAACTCTCTTTGGTGGTGGTGGTGGTTCATTCCAGTGGTTAAAATGTTGAGATTTTGCCGTTATATTTGTAATTAACTCTCTTACAGCTTTTGGGCTTGTCACCTAGTACGCCTCCACCTGCAACATTAATAATACTCCTATCCATTGGCAAAAGTCCCTCATAAAGTATTAGATTAGGAGTTGAATACTAATTTGATGGTGAGGGCAACTAGTTGAAGCACTCCCAATGTTCATGAAATGACTCTTCGTTATTTTATCGGATGCCACAAATCTCCTTCCTTATGGTTGGGGCCTTAGACACAGGAAGTATTTCTCCAAGAATAACTTTTCCATCTCATTCCAAGTGGTAATAATGTTGAAAGGTAAAGAATTATAGCCATTCCTTAGTGGAGTCCGCTAGAGAGAAACGAAAGGCCCTTTACTTGATTTTCTCTTTAGAAATTTTGGTTGGTCTCATAGTAGAACACACCACATGGAATTCTTTGAGATGCTTATGTGGGTCTTCACCAAAAAAACCATGAAATGTGGGGAAAAGATGAATTAGCCCTAACTTAAATTAAAAAGGAGCCATAAGATTCAGGTGCTCGATACAAAGCGGTTGTTAATCGAGAATGGGAGCTGCTAACCTTGTGTGTCTGATTGTTTGTAGCCATCTCTTCTTTTAGTTCAACCCAAGTTTTTAGAAGGATCACCCGATAAGGATGAGGACAAATCTTGCTAACTTTTAATGTCGGTCGAAGATTGCATAAAATCTCTAATTCTTTGAAGTCATTCGTCTATCTCTTCGCTAGACATTCAACATTGCACAAACTTGAAAGAAAAAATAAATAAAAATGAAAACTAAAAAAAAAGAAAGTTAATAACAAATTAATTAAGGAATCAATCCTTGATGACACGGTGCCAAAACTTGATGAGTTCCTAATGGAGTACCAATTTAAAGCCTTACTTTAATTAGTTGTTATTGAGTTTAGTAGCAAGTAAGGGTCATTTTTGTAAAGGATTGATCTTAATTAATTAATCATTAAATCACTTAGCTAAATAAATAGGGAGTTTTGTTTAAATTAAATAAATTATGAAAATTAAATAAACAAGAAAAGTAAATAAATAAGTTCAAGCAAAAGTCACAAAATTGTATAACAATGATAATAAACCCGATTAAAGGGTCAATCTCCTCCTCTAAACAATGAAATTATAATGAATGCACAATATTATCTCCAATTTCCTACAAAAACTACCAACTGTAGATAACAATAACTTATGCTATCTCAATCTCTCCTTACATAATCATTGAGCAAAATAAGCTCTTCACTTAATCCTTTTCCCTTAAACAACATAGAATAAGCTCTCTAAGTTCAATTCCAAGGAAGCATTAAAATAAGAGAGATAGGTTGATCTAGAAAACAAACACACAATCTTGGATTGTTCAACCTAAGTTATGTTCCTCACCATAATTAACAAAAGTCTCTCATAATTATCAATCACAACATGCTACTAATAATTAGAAATTCAAATTAATTACAAATAAAAAATTCCTAATCAAGAAATAGATAATTCTCAAGCATAAATCAAAATATTCAATTATAATTCCATGATTTAAGGCTTTGACATCACTTATAACTAAGAAAAAATTAAGCCAACATAATTGTGAAATTAAACAATGAAAATAAATTAACATCATTCCAAAGTTCGAACGAAAGGAAAAGAATGAAACTTGCTGTCGCTCTTAAAGAATTCTTCATGCAAGCAATCCTCCTAGAACTTCAATGAATTCTGCTTCAACTTCTTTCTACTTTCCCTCCAAAAGGGTGGCTGGAACACGAGTGGAAAAAATTGACGTTCAATTACATTTTAAGTTAGGTATTTATAGGCTTTTAGTTTCTAATGTGAAAAGATGAAACTTTGGGCTCAAATTAGGTTATGCATAAAGCTAAAAAGACCAACATGCACAAGGGTCAAGATATTTTCATAGGGTTGTAGGCGTAGCATAAGTTCTAGTATGAAAATTGCTAGACGCGCATGGCTGCGAAAACATTTTTGCCTAGCCGCGTGAAAACCTAGGCAACTCTTTGGATTTTTTTCCTTCTGAGGTGGCCACACACTTCTTGGTCCACTGGGGGCATATGTAGCATATTGGCACGGCTACATGAAAAGATTTCCATGGCTGCACCTACTCTCTATACTTGAGCATGGCCACAATGAATTTTCCTCATAGGGGTGCACCTGTTTACGGCCTCAAGCTCTCTTTTCTGCCCCAAAACCTCCAAAACTTCAATTTTTACCCCCAATTTAGCCTCAAGACTAAATAGAAGATATTTCAAACTCCAAATTTAGCTCCTTTTCATCCATCTTTCATTTCTTTGCCTTGATCACCTATAAAACACAAAAACTATAATTAAAACACAAAATACTCAAGAATTAGCAAGAAAATATGGGAAAATTAATTAGAAAGTTATAACAATTAAAGCACTTATTATGAAATGCAATTTTTGATTTATCCCAAAGTTTTTGATTTATCCCCAATTAAGGTGAGAGCAGAAAAAAATAAAGAATAATTTAACAAAGGTTGATATGGAAGGACACCCAAAAATGTCACAGAGGGGCATTGAAAAATGTTTTGGAGAGAATTAGGAAGTATCTCAGAGGGACACTCAAAAATGTCACAAAGGGACATACGATATGTCTCAAAAAGACACCTACGAAAAATGTCCTAGAGAGACATCCAAAAATGTTCAAAATGATATGAAAAATGTCCCAGAAGGACATGCGGACATGTCTTGAGGGACAAAGAAAATGTCCTGTCCCTAAGGGACATACAACATGTCCTCGAGGGACATGAAAAATGTCCCAATGGGACATGCGACATGTCCTCAAGGGACACAAAAAATGTCTAAGAGAGACATGCGACATGTCCCCATGAGATATGAAAAATGTCCTAGAGGGACATGCTCCAAGTTTATGGCATAAGAACTTTCAACATTTTGTGGTATATATAAAAATTAATTTGAAAAAAGTGGTATTTATGTGAGTACCCCTTAATTTTAAGAATAGGCTCTCAATTCTAATGACACTATTTTTACCCTATGGACTTATTCTAGTTTATGGGGCCAATATAAGCCTTTACGAGAATGTTAATGTTAGATAAGCATATGAGTAGTTGATTATTAAATTCACTAATTAATGAGCAGTTGTGAAATTTAAGAAAAATTAATCAGTTTTCAAAATAAGAGTACACGTAAAGTTTTTAGTTGTAATAACTAAATTCACTAACTATATTTTTTAAATAAAATTTATTTTTAGAGATTTAATTCCTTTTCAAAGGCATGTTAATTTAATTAGTATGAGAATCTAGCATATAGTATAAAAACTATTGATTTCAAAATAAAATGTTTTATACTATTTAGATTAAGTATGATATGCATGATCTATGTTGTCATGTTTATGTTATATGATATACATAATGATATGTAGTACTATGGCATATTGCTTACTCACCTTAAATTAAGTAAAATGATAAGATGAGTAAGGGTGTCGTGTAAACCTCCTGACCTACAGAAAGGGTTATCAACCTCTTAGCTTGCGAGGAGTATTATGTTAAGTGTAAGATTTAGATTTCAGTGCCATTAGAGACTTTGAAAACTCTAACCTCCCAATGATTGTGCACAACCTATACAAACACTTGAGTCCTTTCATATGATAAGACTTCCATAATTGAGCATAACTGGTTAATGCCTATTTTATGAAATGATTTTCTATAATATTTTCATGAGTGGACATTCTTACTTGATGAGCGAAAGCTCTTTCATGAATTTTTGTAAGAAGCCTATCGGCAATGTTTAATAGACCATGGTAAGATGGTACCGCTTGTGCAAGATTTTAATTTTCACAATTATGCTTTGATACTCAATGCCCTTTTTTAATCATGTATTTAGTTTATTGTAAAAATTATGTTAAAAGTATATTTTTAGATTAAGATTGTGTTAAGATCGATACTCTTAGAAATAGATATTTTATTTATAATTAAGAATATTTTGGATTAAATGATAAATAAATAATAATACGAATACTTCATATATTAATAATGGTCCTCATATTACTTTCATTATAGCAAACATGTAGTTTGTGATTATTGTAACTAAATCTTTTGCATTGACCATATGTGGATACAGATAGGTATGATTCCTAGATTAATAGTTTAAATTATATAGTCCCTAATCTATGTATTTAAATGGCCGCCATATACATGGCAAGACTATAATGGGCATCTATGTCTAATTTTGAGATGGTTATTTAGATCGCCATAGTGGATTAACTCTATTGTAGAAAAATTGGTGTGGTAGACCCAGTGGTGGTCGAATATTGGACCAGACCTGAAGTACAATTGATTTAATAACAATTTTATTTTACTTCAATTAATTCACTTCAATGAGCATCCGTGTGTAATATCAATCTTGAAGTCGATTCATAACTCCATAATTATTATAGATCACATCTTTTGATATAACAAGGACAAGATTACCAATGGCTCTATTTTCTGAATGTTGAAAATGTTGGAATAAATAAGA
Organism: Artocarpus hirsutus; assembly: GCA_946598075.1. Classification (NCBI taxonomy): domain Eukaryota; kingdom Viridiplantae; phylum Streptophyta; class Magnoliopsida; order Rosales; family Moraceae; genus Artocarpus; species Artocarpus hirsutus. The sequence goes on from CAMOHE010049547.1 coordinate 33,307, forward strand.
AAAACACAGCGGAAGAAACAGATCATTGATATACAAAAATTTTTTGAAAACTTTGTTCATCGGGAATAAATATATAATTTTAATTGATAATGGAAAGCATTGAGAATTTTTACCAACCTTTTAAAGACTATCAGGGTATCCTAGCTTTCCTCTTTGACACCACGATCTTCCAAGCCAGGCCTCCACACCAATGGAAAGATGAGTAGGCATCAAACTACAACAATGAATTAACCTCACACTTTTTCTAGATCTGCTTGTACTCAACACATGGATAATAGACCTTTTTTTAAGAAAAGAACCTCAGTTTTTCCCTCTGAGTATTTTGCAAAAGTTACGTGAAAGATTGATCTCTTGAGATAACTGTTATCTCTACCTTTTTATATTTGAGCAATTAGTTATTTTTAATTAATTTCAAATTTGAAATAACCATCATATTAGATATATGGGGAAGGGATATACTCTACATTCTCTATCTCTTTTTTATTATTAAAAAATTAAATCATATTTTGTGATTCATTAAATTATATATATATATGCATACCTTTACATAAACGTAAAGGTTTTTTTTAATCAAAGTTTACTTATATATATATATATATATATATATATAAGTTTAAAAACAAAATGTGAATGAATTCAAAAAGGAAACGAGTTCGTTTACACGTATGTATATATATATATATATTAATATATAATAAAATCTTGTATATATATATTAAAATTCAAAAATAAATCACATTTATTTAAGAATAGATTTTAAATTAAAATTATATTCAAATAATCATATTATTCAAATATTACCAATTAATTAATTAACTAATGCATAGTTAGATGTGACAAAATGTATTACATTACATTATATATCGTAGAAAATATTTTTCTATGTCATATTAATAACTCAAGTGTGAAATAATTAATTTAGAATTCAATAATTTCAAATCAAATATGTATAATTCATTCTATACATTAAATCCAATATAGTGTTATAGAGATGGCATTGGAGACTTATGGACCTATAACCCAAGCTCCAATAAATTTGACAATCAATTAAACTCTTTAATTAATGTGCCAAATTTATCAATTTCAGTGTTACTCCACTCAAAACCTAAAACTGAACTCTTGAAATTATAGTGAAAATTACTCAAAGAAAATTAGAGAGTAATCCATTGATATAATCATTACATAAAATGTCTCCAAAAACTCATTACATTTTTACTCCTTAGGGCATACATGTCTAACATTATGTCCTAAGGAGTAAAAATGTAATATGTTTTTAGAGACATTTTTATCAATAAAGAATTTATGTTTTATTTATATATCAAATCTTGTCCTCTTTATGTTTATATTTGTTGAATGTATGTTAAGCAAACAAAAGTCTGAGACTGTTGGTGTAAACATTTAAGAATTAGGCATATAATGGACAGATTATGCGAAAGAGACAATTCTTAAGGTGACGGCCTAAAACATAAGATCCGTAATCGAGGGAATAAAATTGAACACTTTATTCATGTAAAAATTGTTATATTGTCTATATCCCTAACGGGAGATGGTTTGTCTTGGCCATCGGAGGTAGACTCTATGAACAGAAACATTGGCACGTTGTCATAGGTGACAATATGTCGGATTGAGACATAAAGTGAATTGATTTTTATTAATAATTATATCTCGACAAATCGGTTCACTTTAGATAATCATTTATATTATATCTTAATTTTGAGATGAATAATGGGCCCGTTATCTTGACTTGTGTTTTTTGATGTACCAAAGGGTGACACCCACATTTTAATAGTAGTAGGCGCCGATATATTGTAGGCATGACTCTAGATAGTGTAGTCCTGTTATTCATAGATATGGAATCCATAGCTCCTCTTTAGGAGTAGTGATATCCTCTTATATGCATTCTTCTATAATTGGAAAACTGAAGCGCTTAACCATTTGGATACATAAGTATAATCAAAAGGTATACAGTCTTATGAATGGTAAGTTTTTCGATGCTAAGATAATAGAACGTAAGATAAAAATAATTGGGAAGGTAAGACAAAACTTGTCCTTAACTCGATTATGGATAATCCTACAAGGATACGATACATTATGATATGTCATGAAGACTTAGCTATACGGGCTTCGTAATTCTATATAGTTCGAGAGTATAGCTCCAACCTTTTAGTGGAGTAGTGTTGGAGTTGATAATTATGAAATGTATGTCTAGGATATAAGGGTTTCATAATTATCGGGACCTTGAACTATATAGGTCTATTTGGTCCCCTTCGCTAGCTCACAAAAATCCTGTAACGATATGGTGTGTTTCCAATAATTGGCGACTTATATTAGATTTATCAAATTGGTTGAAATTCAAAAGAATCAAATAATTCATGTCTGTTTATCGATTGAATTAATTTTGTGACAAAATTAATTCAAGATAAACTTGTTGAATTATTAGGATCAAATAATTCCTGTCTGTTTATCAGTTGATTTAATTTTGAATAAATTAAATTAAGATAAACTTGTAGAATTATTAAGAATTTATTTATTTTCCTAGGGATTATCTAGATAAAGTTGTTTTAATTAGATAACTTTTATATTAGGTTATTTGAATTAAAACTGAGGCTTTATCCTATAGAATCTTGGATGAAAAATAAAAGATTCATTGGGATTTTTATCGCAGCTTCGGCATGTCAATCCTCAGGTTTGGCCTGCTAATGGGGCAACTCCAGCATGCCAATTAGATAGATCAATATATCAACCACAGATAAAAAGATCACGTGTTTTCACATAGATTTCATCAGATATTGATCTGAATTTGATTCTTATTTGAATTTTGAATTATCTGATAAAGACAAACTCCTGGACCTAACCTTTATAAAAGGGAGTGAGTCTCATTACTATTTAGATCAATTGAGAGATTAAGAGTGAAACTCCACTAGTGAGATTCTAAAAACTCCCTGAGAGCTCTTGTTCACAAATCACAAATACTAGCTTTGGGTTCTCACAATTGGTTGGAAGGAGAGTCGCCTAGTGGAAGAGCTGTACGTATCAGGCCACACTCATTCCGATCATGGATAGAGAATAGCAAAGAATGCCAGTTGATTGAGATCCTTTTGAAACGCTACTTCTCTTCACTGATTGTAGGAGCTTTTTGGCACATAAAAGGTTAGTAAGATGTGGTTAATTTATACATATAGCTTGTCAAACTTGTGTTTTGGAAAATACTCTGATATAAAAATTTTAAAATTATGCTACATACAATTTTTCCAACATGTTTAATTCTTCTCCAAACTATGGTTCTACCTCCAAAAGTAAACACTGATCCAGACATAGATTTACGTGTGTCTTTGTCTGATTAAAAATCAAAATTAGTGTATCTAGTGAGAATCAAATTCTCACTAGAATATACCAACATATAGTTTCTTGTTCTCTTGAGATACTTGAGAATGTGTTTAACAGCCACCCAATGATCTAATCTTGGGTTGGATTGATACCGACTGATTATACCCACCACATAGCAAATGTCAGATCTTGTACACAACATGGCATACATTAGACTTCTCACTACAGATGCATAAGGTACCCATCTCATGTTTTTTTCCTCTTAAGGTGTCTTAGGACACTGCTCTTTTGAAAGATAAACTCCATGACGTGTAGGTAAACTACCTTTCTTGGAGTTTTACATCAAAAATCTGATAAGCACCTTATCAATATACTATTTCTAAGATAGCGCCAACTGTTTGTTTTTGTGATCTCTTATGAGTTGGATTCCAAGAACATAACTTGCCTCTCCCAAATCTTTCATTTTGAATTGATAGGCGAGCCATTTCTTTACATTAGATAATACGCCTATATCATTCCCAAAGAGTAGGATATCATCTACGTGAAGAACTAAGAAGACCACCTTCTTATCTCTGATGTACTTGCATACACAATGTTCATCAATATTTTAATTGAAACCATAAGACTTGATGGCCTCATCAAATCTTAAGTTCTAAGATCTTGAAGCTTGCTTGAGTCCGTAGATGGACCTTTACAACTTGCAAACTTTTTGCTATTGACCTTTGACTACAAACCCTTATGGTTGTACCATATAGATGCTTTCCTCAAGATAGCCATTCAAAAAGGCAGTCTTAACATCCATTTGTCATATCTCGTAATCAAGACATGTATCAATGGATAAAAGAATCCGAATGGATTTAAGCATAGCTACAAGCGAGAAAGTTTCTTCGTAGTCAACTCCCTCCTTTTGGGTATAACCCTTTGCCATAAGCCTAGCATTGAAAGTCTCAACTTTCCCATCCATTCCTTTTTTCTTCTTGTAGATCTACTTGCACCCTATGGGTTTTATCCCTTCAGATAGGTCTATAAGTTCCTAGACTAAATTGGAGTATATGGACTCCATTTCAAAGTTCATAGCCTCAACCATTCCTCCTTTTCAGAATCTTCCATCGCATGATGATATGTCAATGGATCATCCTCACCATTATCAGAGATAGCAACATGTGCTTCTCTAATTTTCTTGTAGTGAACATGTCACCCCCGGGAGTACGGGAGGTGACGTGGTAGATTAATTAAGTTAATTAAACAGAGATTTCATTAAAAACTGGGTTTTGAAATTAAATTTATAAATAAAAATGTGATGCTTTTAAAATCGTTTATTTAAAACAAGCAGTTATAATATTCGAACAAGTAAAATAATAAAATAAGATAAGTGATGAGAAGATAATAAAATAAAAAGTGAGGCGAGAATGGGTCCCACTGACCCATTGTGCATACACACAGTACTAACAATATCACAATACAACCACAATCCAAAATAAAAAGAAAAGTTAAGATTTTACTTGCCTTGAATTTTTGTAATACAACCTACCCAAATCTTCTATTGATCACAAGTCCAGTCACCGGACTCTTCTCTAATCCTAAGCTGATATCTACCTAAGGGGTAAGATTTTAAAACAAATAAAACATGAGCGAAAGGCTTAGTAGGACTATAATTTGAAAATATTTAACTTTAAAAGAAATTAATCAAATAAATATGTAGAAAACGAACTAGAACAAACAAATAAATAGATGAAAATTTAATAAAAGCTTTCCTTACCAAAACAGTAAATAGGTCGACCAGAAAAATATCATTTTCTTTTCCTAGGCAAACCATATGTAAATCACCACCGTAGTGGCCCAGTTGGGTTTCGGGACCTGCCCCCAAGGTCGCACACTACACGACCCGATCTTTGATATGGCATCATGCCCTTTAACATAATTATATATATCTTTCTACGATTATTAAAATCTCCTTTTACCAACTATAATCATTTACATTCATTATGAGGTTTATTATGAAATCCACCTCAATCTACTGTGTATAAAAACATTCAATGAAATCCTCTTTCAATCAGTTATTGAAAACATTTGATAAAAATCCCTTCTTGGCCAAAAATCATTTTTAAATCAGGTTACCAAAGGAAAGAGGTAGAAGTCCTACCTCGATACTCGTGTCAGTGTCCCACACCGTAATCCCGGTCTGCTATACGTTAGCTCCGTGGATCCACGTACAACCTTAAATGTATAACAACTTAGCTTATCAATATCTAACTTGAGATATCCTATGTTACTAAACTATCTCATGGTGTCCTAGTGTGCCATTTAGATTTATAAAATCATTTTACAAAGTTGGAATTTCAATCAAGGTTCAAAACAATAAAAACAGGTGAAAAATCACAAAATTTCACCATGCTCGGTCGGCCAGCCGGTCCTCTTGGTTCGGCCAACTGAACTGCACAGTTCTGCTTGCCGAAAAACCAAGTCCAACTAGCCAAACTTTTCTAGGTTTGGCCTACCAATCAGATGAATCTGGCTTGCCGAACACGAAATTCGGCCGACCAATCTGGAAAAATTCTAAAATTTTTCAGGCATAGGTCTCGGCCTCCCTAAGCCCAAATCTTCAATTTCAACCTGTTTTCTCAAATCCTAAACATGAATAATGATCATAATTGATAGAAAAACATGGTAGATTACTTTTTAATGCTTTAAAACAAGTTTTAAACAAAATTTTTAGAAAAATCCAAAAATGGAGAAAAATGGAAAAAAATGAAAAATCTTGATTTAAATCCATTTTTAATGAAACAAAGCTTGTATTCTAGTTATACTAAGTTCATCTAACCTAGATTGAAGGTTTTCTAAGCTTATAAAAGCTTAGATTTCGAAATGCAAGAAAATTTAAAAAATTAAAAAAGTTTAGAAAATTTGAAACTAACCTCAAATCAAAGCTTCTAATTGTGTTTTTGGTTGTCAAATCAAGTTCTTGAACCTTCAATCCGTTAGCCCAAAGCTTGAAATTGAATTTTGTTTCAAAATTTTTGAGAGAGAATGAGAGAGAGAGTGAGACCGAGATAGAAAAAGAGAGAGGGAGAGTGACGAACGAGAGGAAGGAGAGAGAGAGAGTGAGTGAGAGTGAGAAAGAGAAAGGGAGAGTGAGATTTTATAAAAAAAATGGAAGGCTATTTTCAAAAATACCACGTCCTCCACGTGGTTTTCCAAAGTGGGACGTGTTAGTCATTTGATAAATTGTTTGTTTTCAGTGTTTAAAATAACAATTAAAAATAATTAAGAGTAATTAAAAATTATTAAAATAATCAAAAATATCATAAATTTAGAAATTTCACAAAATGATCAAATTAAGTTTAAAATATTCATTATGGCACACTAATTCACTATTTTACATTCTAATAACACTTAAATAAATTCTGAAGCATTACAGAACAAGTGGTCTCACAACCCTCCCACTATGTCAAGGTAGTATGACATTCTGATCTAGAGATGTGGTCTCCTCATTTTGTCCTTCAACAACGATTGTCAGTTGTGGTCTGATCTAATTAGAAAGTAACTCTTCAAGTACAACTTTGCTATAAGCTTTATAGTTTGTCATATAATAATTCTCAAGAAAAGTGACATTTGTTGATACAAATACCTCTTTTTTCTTATAGACTATAAAACAAACCTCCCCTCATTCCCTTTGGATATCCTACAAACAAGCATACTTCAAAACGTGGTTCCAGTTTCCCTATCTTTCCTTTTAGCTCATATACTAGACACCCCCATATATGGATATGTCGCATACTAGGTTTGTGACCATTCCATAACTCTAAAGGTGTTTTTAGAATAGACTTAGATGGAACTATGTTTAGAAGATATACTGCAGTTTGTAGTGCATATCCCCAAAATGAAGTAGGTAATGATGAGTAGCTGAGCATGGATCTCACCATATCAAGCAACGTCTGATTTCTTCTTTCCACGACACCATTCTGTTGTGGGGTTCCAAGTGCGGTGAGTTGTGATATAATACCATGTTCTATCAAATAATCCTTGAACTCAGTATCAGGGTATTCCCTCCTTAATTAGATCGAAGAGTCATCACCAACCTTCGTAACTGCTTTTCAGCTTCCGCTTGGAATTCTTTGAACTTTCTAAAAGTCTCATATTTCCTTTGCATTAGGTACATGTATCCATACCTCGAATAATCATCAATTAATGTGATAACATATTCATAACCACCAAGTACTTGTACATTTAATGGACCGCAGATGTTCGAATGTATTAACTCAAGTGGTTCTTTGGCCCTTTCGCCTTTTGTAGAGAATCACCTTTTAGTCACTTTACCTTCAAGACAAGATTCACAAACAAGTAGAGAACTAACATTTAGTTCTCTTAAAGGACCATCCTTTACTAGTCTGTTAAGTTTGTCAAGGTTAACATGACCTAATCTAAGGTGCCATAGGTATGTTTCATCTTCTAAAGAAAACTTTTGCTTCTTAAGTTTTGGTTGTTCAACTTTGAACATTTTGGTATTAAGCAGTGATTTTTAGTTGGGCCTTAAAGTGTAAAGCCCATTTTCCAAATGTGCAAAACAAATATCCAAATCATTTTTAAAAATATTAGCATAATTATTATTAAAAGATATATTAAACATTTGTTCAAACAACTTGGAAACAGAAATCAAATTTCTACCAAAACTAGGAATGTAATAAACATTGTCCAAAATTAAAAACTTATTTCTAAAATAAAGTTTAACAACTCCCATTGCTCTTTCTGAAACAATCTTTCTCGTTCCCACTCTCATCATTTGTTTCCCATTAGCAAGCTCTTTTGAAAAACTAAGCATCTACAAAGAAGAACAAATATGGTTAGTTGCCCCTGAATCAATTATCCAAGGTGAAGTATTATCTTCAACTAAACAAGCTTCTAAAATGAGCAAATCTAATTTACTGTTATTCTTCTTTTCTTTAAGCTCCTGAAGATACTTCTTGCAGTTTCTCTTCTAGTGCCCAACTACGCCACAGTGGAAACATTTTCCTTTGGGCTTCTTTTGCTTTGAGCTCTTTTTGCTGTTGTTGCTTTTGTTCTTTTTAGGTTGCCCTTCATTCTTAGACTTACCACTTCCTTCAGTTCTCTTCCTCTTCCTATTCTTTTAAACAAAAGAGGAAGGTTAAGCTTCTATAACATTTGCCTTAGCTTCTTTAGTCTTTTCTTCCAAAATAGACTCAAAGGTTTGCAGCTCATTAAGCAACTCAGTTATGTTATATTTCAGCTTTTTCATTAAATAGTTGCTTTTAAACTGAAGGAACGTAGGCGAAAGGGTTTCTAAAATCATCCCCACCTGTGTGGCTTCATCTATCACTACCCCCACTACAACAAATTCGAGATTATACGACTTTTGTTTAACGACCGTTTCTCAAAAACTGTCGTGATAAGGAAAAAAAACGCGACAAGTTACACCCGCGAAGACAAAAACCGTCGTTGTATTGGCGGGAGCTAACATGACCGTTATTTAAAAAATTGTTGTGTATTTTTTTATAGAAACCATCGTGGAAGGTATATTTTAGTAGCCTCTATTTTACGATAGTTTTTATAAAAATCGTCATGGAAAGTATGCATGTTTGAAATTTTTAAATTTAACCTTTAAATTTGGCATGAATAAATTTTTAATCTTTTACAATAGTTTTATAAAAACTGTTGTGAAAGGTTTAGATATTTGAAAGTTTTAGTGTCCCACCCAATTTAACCTTTTACGATGGTTTTTATAAAAACCGTCGTAGAAAGTTTGTATATTTGAAATTTTTAGTAGCCTGTCAAAATTTAATCTTTCACGAATGTTAAATTTGGGCGGGAAACTAAAAATTTCAAAGCTCGGGGCCTTCCATGACAGTTTTTGTAAAAACTGTCGTGGAAGGCCTTTCATGACGGTTTTTACTAAAAATCGTCGTGAAAGGTACCGAGGCTTCCATGACAGTTTTTAGTAAAAATAGTCATAAAATGTTCCACATGTTTAAAATTTTTAGTAGTCGTTAAAATTTAATCTTTCACGAAAGTTGAATTTAGGCGGGATACTAAAAATTTCAAACCTCAGAATCTTTCATGAAGGTTTTTATAAAAACCATTATGGAAGGTCTGAGGTTTGAAATTTTTAGTATCCTATCCAATTTAACCTTTCACGATGGCTTTTATAAAAACCGTTGTTGAAGGTTTTGCATATTTGAAATTTTTAATAGCCACCAAAAATTAATCTTTCACGAAGGTTAAATTTGGGCGAGATAATAAAAATTTCAAACCTTAGGACCTTACACGATGATTTTTATAAAAACCATCGTGAAAGGTATTGAGGCTTCCACGATGATTTTTAGTAAAAATCGTCGTGAAATGTCCTGCATGTTTGAAATTTTTAGTATCCCTCCAAAATTTAATCCCGCGCCAACGACATGGCTTTCCCTATTTATTCAAAATTTCTCTAACTCAAACCCACTAACTCTCAAACCCCTTTCTTTCTTTAACTCCTCTCCCCACAACCTAGCCACCGACGAACCCAACCCCCACGGCATTCCACCGACTTTGACATTCCTCTATCACTCTCTCCATGACCCACCTAACAAACTCGATGCCATTCACCACCGTTCATCCTCATCCCTTGACATTCTACCAACTCTACCATCGTTTGACTCGTCCTTTGTCGTTCCACCAACTCCATCGCCGTTGGTAAATTTCAAACTATTACTTTTAGTTTTAGTGTTATTGTTAGTTCTAAACTTAGCATTGTTTGGTTATTTTAGTGTTATTTAGCTTTAGTTTTAATATTAGTTATATTAATTTGTTTTTTGCCATTTAGTATGTGTTACTTGTATTTGGTGTTTGAAAAAACTTTGAACAACATTTAGCATTTTAGTGTGATAATAGGTTACTTTTTATGTGTTTGTGATGCCTAAGTATTATTGTGATACCTACCACATGTTTGGAGATTTTTGGAGATTTTTTTTTAGAAGAATACAAATTTTCTACGACAGTTTTTTAAAAAACCATCATGAAAAATTAGCATTCCAAGACAGTTTCTTGAAAAACCGTCCTGGAATCAAAGGCTTCCACGATGGTTTTTTAAGAAACCGTCGTGGAAGCTTTGATTCCACAATGGTTTTTGGAATCAAAGGCTTCCACGATGGTTTTTCAAGAAACTGTTGTGGAATCCTTAGTATTCCATGACGGTTTTTTGAAAAACCATCGTGGAATGTCAATTTTTCACAACGGTTTTTCAAAAAACCGTCGTAGAAAATTACTACATTACAACCCCTTCCCGCGCTAATTTTTATATTACACGACGGTAAAAAACCTTCATGAAAACTCCATGTCGTACCACAACTGAAGTTTTTATAACGGTTTTTTAATCATCGTAAAATTTTTTCATGACGATTATAAACTGTCATAGAATCCACAAATTGTAGTAGTGCCCGTTCACCTTGGCCTCATAGAGATAGTTAACCATGTTGAGAACATGTTCTCTAACCGACACCCCCGCCTTCATTTTAGCATTTATCATAGCCTTAACGGCTTCATGATGTGCCTTTTCAAAAGGTTTGCCAAACACGTCTTGTCGAGACTGCATTATCTCATAAGTGGTCTACATGCTTTCATGCTTCATCCTAAGCACATTAGACATGCTAGCCAAAAGGAAACAGCTAGCCTTGCTGTTTGCCTCAATCCAACGATCATACATTACAAGGAGCATTGACAGCAGGCGGTGGAGGACATTCCTCTGTCGGGACAAACTTGTAATTCTCACAAATTAGTACTATATTCATGTTATTCTTCCACTTGACAAAATTATCTCTGGTTAATTTTTCATTTGAGAGAATAGCAAGGATTGAATTAGACATTATTGCTGTAATAAATAAATAAAATGATATAAATTAAATGGTTGCATAAACGTCATAAATATATATTTTGGAATAGTAAATATGATGTATGATGCATATGGAAAAACACAAAAAATATTTTACTAATTCCACAATTATTCAATTTTAATAAATAAAGTGTCGCCGTAGGGTTGGTCAAATTATTTATGAATTGAATTGAGACATTCTTAATTAATAAATATATATAAAATATTTGATATTTTCTATATTTATTAATAACCATTTATTTTGGTCAAGATGTAATTAACAATTTAATTATATCTTTATAAGTGTAACCCACTATTTCAGATTTTAAGAACTTAACTCAAAATAGCCGCTGTAGGGTAGGTCAATTTTGAAATACATTATAAAATCCTATCTCTTGGAAGCCAACTTTGTTATTAATTTAAATGGACACCCTCTGTAGGGAGGAGGAAATCAAAGCGTCGCGAGGTGCTACCTAAATCTCACGGTGTTATGCTAATAGTGGAGACCATAGATTGTATTGTCATATTACCTTCTCCCACTCATTATTTTAAAAAGATGTGTTTTATCTTATAAAACATCCTATGTCTCATAATTCTAGCAAATAAAAACAGTTTTTAATTACTAGGTTATATTTTGTAGTAATAGAATCCCATCCTATTTACACTTAAATAAATTACCAAATTTTCTAAAAATCTAAATTTATTATGAATAGTCTAAGCTACCCAACATTAAACAATTTAAAATTAGATAACTTAGAATTAATTGTGAATTTTACCAAGTTTTAACTATTAAAACTAAAATCACATTATTGGGTTGATTAATAAATTAAAATTCTAAAAAAACCCACCCAATTAATTTAATCTCATTAAATTAATTCTAACACATATTAAATTATTTTATAAACCACTTTATTCACAATGAAATAATATGCAAGTGTTTGCATGTCATCTTACAATAACTACAAGTGGGTACTTTCTTAGATGACGTGTTATAATGTATGAACATATTATCAAAATCATCACATAAAATAATAAAGCATGAAAATAACTAATGCATTTTTCACTGAGTCCTTTTAGATAATTAAAATTACAACCCATAAAAAAATAATAAAAAAGTTACATGGTCTTCTTGTAACAACATAAGTCCTAACTCCATTGTTGCAGTCTTGATCGAATGGTTTACTACCTGAAACACTGCTAGGTTACCTTTTAAAATTTGATAGGCCTAAGTTCTTAACTAGGCCATCAATCCTTGGGTTACTAAAAGAATCTCAATGGACTTCATCTTCTTCACCAAAGATTTCTCCACTAGCAGCAATCGTTTATGTCACAGGATTAATGAAGAAAGAGAAAAAAATATCTACTGATTGTGAATATGGCAGTTGTAAAGTGCACTACACTTTTTATTGGTTGAGATGTCAAGTGCAATAAACCTTGTTTTTTTTAAATTTATGTATGTGGACTTCATGATGCACAAAAGTGCATTAAAAGCTCATTAATGAGGGCAACTCTAGAAATGGAAACGTAAGCAATGAAGGAAAAAAGAATAAAAAAATAGAAAAGAAATAATAATGATAGTAACAATAATAAATTACAAAAAAACTATGCTCCCTTTATGAGCTTGCATAAATTTGATCTAATCAAATAGAAAATAAAATTACTAATACAAAAAGATCATATAATTAATGACCAAAAATTCATTCATAGAATAATCATTCATCACATGAACAAAAATTACAAAGATACAAATTACCCGCAAACATGCATTAAAAAACATAATATTATCAAAATAAAATTATGTTAATTAAAATTATATATGCTATAATCCGCTCTGATGCCATTTGTTAGAATAAATATGAAAAACACAATGGAAGAAATAGATCGTTGATAAACAAAAATTTTCTAAAAACTTTATTCATCGGGAATAGATATATAATTTTAATTAATAATAGAAAGCATTGAGAATTTTCACCAACCTTTTGAAGACTATCAGAGTATCCTAGCTTTCCTTTTTGATACTACGATCTTCTAAGTCAAGCCTCCACACTGATAGAAAGACGAGTGGGTGTCAAACTATAAGAATGAATTAACCTCACACGTTTTTTTGGATCTATTATGTACTCAACACATAAGATAGCAAACCTTTTTTTTTTTCAGAGAAAAACTCTTAGTTTTTCCCTCTAAGTATTTTGCAAAAGTTACATGAAAAATTGATCTCTTGATATAACTATTATCTTTATCTTTTTATATCTGAGCGTTAGTTATTTTTAATTAATTTTAAATTTAAAATTACCACTATATCAGATATATGGGGAAGGGATATACTCTATATTCTTTATCTTTTTTTATTATTAAAAAATTGAATCACGTTTTGTGATTCTTTAAATTATATATATATATATACAAACCTTTACGTAAACGTAAAAGTTTTTTTTAATCAAAGTTTACTTTTATATATATATATATAAGTTTAAAAACAAAATGTGAACGAATTCAAAAAGGAAATGAATTAGTTTATCTATATATATATATTAATAAATAATAAAATCTTATATATGTATATATATATATATTAAAATTCAATAATAAATCACATTTATTTAAGAATAGATTTTAAATTAAAATTATATTTAAATAATCATGTTATTCAAATATTACCAATTAATTAATTAACTAATGCATAGTTAAATGTGACAACATTTATCACATTACATTATGTGTCACAGAAAACATTTTTTGTGTCACATTAGTAACTCAAGTGTGAAATAATTAATTCAAAATTCAATAATTTCAAATTAAATCTCTATAATTTATTATATGTATTAAATCCAATATAGTATTATAGAGGTGGCATTGGGGACCTATGGACCTATAAGCCAAGCTCCAATAAATTTGATAATTAATTAAACTCGTTAATTAATGTCTAAATTTATTAATTTTACTATTCCTCCACTAAAAACCTGAAACTGAACTCTTGAGATTATAGTGAAAATTACTCAAAGAAAATTAGCGAGTAGTCCATTAATATAATCATTACATATAAGTTAGTTCTCCATAAATAGTTCATAATAAGAGCTAGGTACTTTAATTTTTGTTTACCTCTCTTATTATATCTTTATCTTTGAGTTTTAATAATTTTCTAATAAACAGTTACTTTATAATATTATTATGAACGAGCGTTCTACTATTCAAAATTTGAATCATCACTCAAGAGAACTATTTTTCTAACTTCCATAAGAAATGAATAAATTTCATATCTGTATAATATTATTTCCAGCCATTTATTATATTATGTTTCTAAGATGCTAAATTATGATCTATATTTATTCAAATCTTATCATGCAAGTCAAAAAACATAATGTCATATAAACAAGAGTCTAATAAATACTCAAGATTAAGACTATCAAATATATGATCATCATAGTGATAAATTTGAATACTTTATTTACTGTAGATGATTATTAGATATTCATAATTTATCTGGTCCGGTCCTATATAATCTCATTATATAAAGTACCTTCAATCTAATGTCTCTATATTAATAACCCAGATAAGACTATTTCATTCTAAACGAGATTAGACTGTACTTGTAATATTTAATTAAAGATCTCAATTTTTAATTAATTATTACGGACTATTTAAATTATTATCTATAAATTTTATCTCTAAGCATATAATACTTATATGCTAAACTTATAGTCACATAAATGATCATAGAATTTTCTTGATGTTTATAAAAGTATTCATAATACACATAAGCAACCAAAATAATTATAAATGCCACTTTATTTATTTATTAACAATATGTACAATATCACAGCTTATAGGGCACCAAACCCAACAGAAAATACAATATATATTCGATGAGAGCATAACTACAAACATGAAATCTATAGCTCTCCAACAAAGAATCAACATTATCCTCCCGAAGGAATTATTTGGAAAATTGGAAAAGAATAAGGCTTTGATCATTTAGATACATATGGCAACCAAATAATTTTTTATTTATGTTTGTTATAAAGGAATTTTATAAATAAGTGAAATAATGTATCTTTAGGATAAAGTAATCAAAAGGTAAAACATAGGGGTGTTCACAAATTGAATTTCATAGCTTTAGAGTCAATCTGCAATCCAATCCATTCGGATAAAGATAATCAAAATATGATCCACAACCTTCAAAATTGAAAAATTCTTTATCCATTACTATTTAGATTTCATGGATTGGATGTCATGGATTTGTGAATTGACCTAGGACATTTAAAAATACAAATATTGAGGGCCAATTTTTTCAACATCAAAAATTAAAATAAGCATATCACAATATAAGATAGCTCAAGAAAATTAAATTGTTACTCTTCATTCAATCAAGATAAAATAGCTTCAATAAAGCTTGAAATCAAGTCTTCTTAAAAAAAGAAACAAAAAGAAACTCAAAATAAAGTTTTGTGCACTCGACAACGATACTTAAATCTTCAAACCAATTCAATTGCAATTACTCTAATCACTTTTTGTTGGCAAAAATACATTGGAAAGATTCTTTTTTTTTTTAGAAAATGCAAAAGTTTATTTAATTACGTATACCATCAAAATTATATATAGAAGATATAGAATATATATATATATATGTGTATATATATATATATATATGATGTTTCGGATTGACAGAAGTGAGGGATTGAAAATTGCTCAATCCATAATCCAATAAAAAAACCATTCGACTACCATTTTCTCAATTTGTTTCTAATCCAAAACGTTCCCAATCCATTTCAAAACAATTAGATTGGATAGAATTGGATGGATTTTATAGATTAACGAATCTCGTGAACACCCCTTAGTAAAACAAATCTAAGTCCTTCATCCGATTATAGATAAAATATAGGGATACACATAGTATGAAAGGTCATGGATGAGACTAAAACTAATTAAATATTTGGTCTTATAATACAGTATATAATCAAGAGTGTAGCTTTGGATCTATCATAGAGTGACACCAAGCTTAATGATTAATATATAATTAATTGAGGATTAATTCATATGTTTATGTTTTGAGCTTGATATATACATGTATATTGGGTCCCAATTCTAGCTTACTAATTCCATGACAAGCTCAGTAGATGCATTTTATTGTAGGTAATGTAGAACAATATGTTATACAAGCAACTAGACCTGTTAGCGTGCATGTCCACAGTCCAGTTGGACTATGTGGCGCCAGGCACAATCCAACTAAATGTTAGCACTACTTCAAGGTTTTGTGGATAATTAATTGTTTACTTAATTTCATAAAAATATTTATTTAAATTAATCATTCGGACTAAAAATAATTAATTATTTATATGTGAATAATTAATTTAAATATTGATTGCATTTGAAGTTTAATAGGGCTAACTACCCATAATTATTTATATTAGATAACTTTTTTAAATACTGGAATTCCAATTTAAGTAGAATTATTTAAAGTAGATAACTATTGATAATCCTATTATAGAGATTTGGAATGCATGAGTGTGAACCCCTCAACACCAATGGCAGTCAACACCATGTTATATGCACATGAAGGCAAATACTTAATTAAAAGATGGGATAATTTGTTGCCAACTTGTTATAGGTAGTCTTATGTACTTAACTTTGACTCGACTGGACACTTCCTTTGTAGTGAATGTGATGAGTTGATATATGCAAAATCCAAAAAGTCACACTTGTAAATAGTTCGGCAAATTTTGAGATAAGTTAACTGAACAATTGATTATGGTATCTTTTACAAGAATGATAAAGATTGTAAGTTGGTTGCCTACAATGACGCTAATTACGTGAAATATCACAATGCGAATCAATTGACAACTAGATATGTTCAAACTCGGCTTGGGAGTAATTTAGGGTGCAACAAAAGAAAACGAACAGCTTCATTGTCAGCACAAAAGGAGAGGTAGAGCAATAACAACTTAAGAAAGCACATGGTTAATCCAGTTGATGGAAGATCCACACCCAATGAATTATGCAAAGCTACTTCATTGCAAAAATCAGTTAACAATTTACTTGACAGAAAACCCAATGTTTCATGCAAGAACAAAGCATATGTGGAGGTGCATTACCAATTCGTTAGAGAAAAAGTGTTACAAGAACAGATTAAAATTAAATGCACCATTTCAAGATATATGATCGAATTGTAGACCTTGTTGATAAAAGTATTGGACACTAACAAGTTCAAAAAATTTTGAAGTCGAGTAAACATGATAAGTAAAAAGATTGGAAGCCCGTGTCGAGCGGGAGTGTTGAAAAGCAACATCGGCTAACAAAAAATAAAAGGACATATTTTATCTATATGATTGTGTCGATTTTGAAGATCACATGTGTGCACAAACGACAAAGCAAGGGGAACTAAGAGAAGCCGAAATTGTAAAGAAATGAAATTGTAGTTCTTTTCTTTTTCTTTTGGTCTTGTAGTGAGGGATGCTTTGGTTTTTTCTTTTTTTTTTTTCCAGCGTGTCATAAACTAGTTTTCATATCTAGTTGTTGTAATTTTCTCTTAGAGGAAGTTTGGTCTTCTCTAACAATGGTTCTTGTCTTCTTGGTGTAAAAATAATATAAATATTAAAAGTTAGTTTCTGTTTACACATGTTGGGTTATACAATTTGGGACCTAGACCTTGACATGGCCCCGTTTCACACGAAGTACTTTTTCGCAGATTTGGGCCTCATCCATGTGATTAGAATCTATCTGTTGTTGTTCTCTCGACTCAACCATCAGGTCCTGCCAATCATAAGAAAACAACAGATAGTTTTACTTCCTAATTGTTAAGGATCAAAACCAACGTCCACTCAAATAGTAATAAGAAAAGGGCACAAATAGTTGTTTTCCCCTAATCAGGATTTTTTTCGGTTGTTTCTTAATTCTCGAAGTACTGATTAATTATTAAGGATTTAATATTATTACTCTTTAAACAAAAAAATAAATATAAACATTTCATATAATGATTAATTAGATATTATGATTAACATTTCCAAAGGCATCACACACTCACATTGAATACCGATATATAAAAATGTTATAAAATCTAAGCCATATTGTAGTACGGATAAAAGAGCAGCGTTTTAATGACAGGACATTGTAATTAACATTGTTAGACCACGTCGGAAAGCACCATTTTCTATAAATGAGCTTTCGCGGAAGGGAGCTAAAGGAGAGGGTCAATCACGGTACTGCACATGGAAAACGACGTGGCTTTCAACCTGGTCTCACCAAAGTCACCGTTGGGAATTTAGAAGACGGTCAATTGAAAATGTTTTCGTTTTACCACTTCGCGTGCCACCGCCCAGTTGGAATTCGCTTTCTCCCAAGTCGGTGAAGACTCAAATTAATCTGCAAATTTAATGCGTCCCACATTTTCTTGAACTTGAAATAATGCATTACATAAGATACGATTAAATTATCAAAATATTTCGTCAAAATAGAAAAAATATATGACGAATCGCAAGTAGAATGGTCACTCTTAATCTACCAAAACATTACTAAAATTTGTGTCGATGGCCTATGACCAGGACAAAACATGCACTTTATCCTTGCGTGATACTTACGAATTCATTTGGCCCCAAAAAAAATTGCTGTTAACGTAAAGATCTTGTGTAGAAGACCTTGCTGTATGACAGTTTCCAATTACGTTTTTTATAGGTTCAAATCAGGTTCTATTACCGTTTTGTAATAGTATTTTCCTTTTGTTTAAATTTTTTTTTTAAATTTATGAATCAAACGTGTCACTTTATCAAATCTAATGACATTTTAACATGTCATCTTATGATAAAATAATCTAAATTTGTGACTTCATTTTAACGTTTTTGAGATTTCTTTTAAATTAGGATGTAAACAAAATATCTTATAAAAAAGATTTTGCTTGAAACCATTTAACGTATTTAAGAAAATAGTTTAAATTTTCAAATTTAAATTATAAACCGTATAAATCTTTCACACAAAGCTATATTCCAGACTATAAGATTCAAACTCTAAAAATAGAAAATATATATCTTCCAAAATTCCGCGATTTGCATCTTTTTTACGTTATGCACAAAACCAGAACATATCTTAAACTGGAATGACAACGCTAGCCCTCCTACAGACTCGTCAGGCTCTCATTGGCCAGCAAAATAATACGAATTGGCGGGTCAAATATATAATCGGGTTATAACGACCAGAACAGGTCAGGTCATATGGTGTGAACCACAAGATTGGTGGGTCCGACGCTGTTTCAATACTCATCTCTCCGCATGTCTACCACGTGGACAACGATGGTAGGCGCTCACATGTGGGTCAGGACAGAATTCCGCGTAGGTTATCATAAACCAGCAAAAATAAATAAATAAATAAAAACAGCAAACAATAAATGAAATTAAATTAAATTAAAAATTAAAATGCACGGCCCACAGAACCCTGCATAAAGATAAATATTACAGATCAGTTTTCTCTTTAGGCTAGCTTCTTTAGCTTTGGAAATCCATTGCATGCAAAGCATTGCCAAA
This sequence comes from Artocarpus hirsutus, assembly GCA_946598075.1. Taxonomy (NCBI): domain Eukaryota; kingdom Viridiplantae; phylum Streptophyta; class Magnoliopsida; order Rosales; family Moraceae; genus Artocarpus; species Artocarpus hirsutus. The sequence goes on from CAMOHE010049547.1 coordinate 53,002, forward strand.
ATCCAGTTAAGTCTCGAAAGCCTTTTTTCTTGTCAAAAGGGGATAGACTAGATTCTAGAAAGTTGAAGAGAAGATTCACAATATATATATATATATAAAATAAATATATATATATATATATAAAAAAATTAAATTCGGCAAATTGAAGGGAAAGCTTGCAGTGCAAGTCTTATAGAACTGGCAGCAGATAACAAAGACCCACCACGTCTAATAATACGACTTTTTCTCGTAAGCGTGACGACACGTAAACGCATGCAATGGGAACAAATGTGGAAGTGGACAAAACATAAAGGGCGATAGATTGAGACAGAATATGAATTTCTTTTCTTTTTATTTTCTTAGAGAGAAGAAGTTTCCGCGTGGACAGATGAGACTGGAAAATCAAGAGCTGTTTTTAGAAGAAAGAAAGAAAAGATAAAGAAAAGCTTTTGTTAGTTTTCTAAGATCTGAACGAATAATAAATATAAATTAAATAAGAATAATAATAAAAAAACTCTGTTTGACAGTTGACACTTGAAGCTGGGAAGGCAAAAAGAGAAAATCTTTTTTCTTTCTCCTTGACGATTCACACCGGCCCATTCACACCACCCTCAGACAATACTCTCTTCCATTAATTTATCTAACTTTTTTTTTTTTGGCTTCTAGATTGAGATCTTCTTCTTCTTACTATTCTTCTTGAGAAAAAGAAAAGGAAAAAAAAAAAAAAAGAGTATATGGTTATGGAGGGACATCATCATCATCACCACCATCATCACTATCAACAACAACAACAACAACATCAACAGGCGCCTCATCATCAGCAGAGTAATCCTAATATCAGTGTAAGCGTGGATGTAAGTGATAGGTTTCCTCAATGGAGTATGCAAGAGACGAAGGAATTGTTGATGATCAGAGCAGACCTCGACCAGAATTTCATGGAGACCAAACGGAACAAGCTCCTTTGGGAAGTCATCTCCACTAAGATGAAAGAAAAGGGTTACAATCGCAGCCCCGAACAGTGCAAGTGCAAGTGGAAAAACCTAGTTACTCGATATAAGGTACGATGAACATTCATCACCACTTCTAAAATAATAAATATATTTATATATGCTGCTATTCGTATTCACTAAATATGTATGTAACTATATTTATATGCCGTTTGTTATTTCAACTTTGAAACGATGGAGAACAATAATAATTTTTTATTTCTTTTTGATGAATTTCGTGGAGGCGAAGCGATTGATTGTTTTTCAGGTGTTGACTTTATTGATGGATTTAGATTCATGGTTATTAGGGTAGACATGACGTGTTATTTTGATTACTTTCTTTTTTATGTGTATACTTTAAAATAGGGATGTGAAACTATGGAGGCTGAAACTGTGAGGCAGCAATTCCCATTTTACAATGAGCTCCAAGCGATTTTCACGGCTCGGATGCAAAGAATGCTGTGGGCTGAGGCCGAAGGAACTGGATCAAAGAAGAAAGCTGTTGCACTGTCTTCCGACGACGAAGACGACAACAACGACGAAAGTGAAGGAGAACAAAAAGGCAATATTAGTAGTGCGATGAGAAAGAAGATCAAAAAGGTGAAGAATATTGCTAGTGGTAGTGGAAGTAGCAATAGTAATAATTTGAGGGAGATACTGGATGATTTCTTGAAGCAACAGATGCAAATGGAAGCGCAATGGCGAGAAGCGTTCGAGGCGCGGGAGAACGAGAGGCGGTTGAAGGAGATGGAGTGGAGGCAGACTATGGAAGCGCTTGAGAACGAGAGGTTGATGATGGAGAGGAGATGGAGGGAGAGGGAAGAGCAGAGAAGGATGAGAGAGGAAGCTAGGGCTGAGAAGAGGGACGCTCTTATCACTGCTTTGCTAAACAAGCTCAGAAGAGATGATGCTCCCTAGCACTAGGATGTAATACTCATGTCACTGATCTTCATGATCACGAGAGGTTTGTGATCTCTCTCTCTCTCTCTTTGTAACTCCAAAATGGATTTTGTGAATGGGATTCTAGTTTGAATGCATTATCTCATCTCCTCACTCTTTTTGCACAACGAGACTTGCTTTTGCTGGTGAAGGTAAAAAAAAAAAAAAAACCATTCAATGTTATATGTTAATTAATGTCTCACATTCTTTTTGTTGGTTGTTGAGATTTTGACCTTCTTTATCATGGAGTTATAAATGTTACATCAAACTAAGGAATTCTTTAAAAGAATTAAAGAAAGTTTTTTTTTTTGTTAATCATCGACTTAGGCAATTTATTGGTTTGTTTAGGAATACCGAGAAAACAAATGTTTAAGATAATGCTAACTAGCAAGAAAACATTATATCGTGATGCACAATGCAGTCATATGAAAGATCATTACCCTCCATAAATTCTCTCACGCACCTTCATGAAAGTGCTGTAACTTTTTCTTCCACAAACATTTACACTACCGATCCTCTATGCACCGGGAAAACTTGTATACTCTTACACATTTTTTTCTGCTAAGATTTTTTACTCATATTTAAAATGTTACTCATACTTAAATATATTTGCCATATGATAGATGTATGTATTTAGAAATGAACTTGCGCCTTAGGTAGTAGTTACATATAGATATGAAGAATCTAGTTGATGTGCTGACTCAATATAGTCTTGATTCAATTCTAGGATGAGTAGCTGTTCTTCCAATGGGAGGTAACCTGGGTACGCATGTCGACCAATTGCCTTGAGAGAGTGATAAATGGATAGATTTTCCTTTATTGTGCAATTAGAAATGAAAAGGCGTCGCAAATATTTTAAAACCAATGGGCTTGCTGGATAGACTTACATTTGGAGGATTTGTAGCGATCAACACAAACAAGGCAGGAGAAATTATACTGGGGCATGTTGTTGACATGTTGTGGGTAGAGTTATGCGAAATAACCGGTTGGTGGTATTTTTGAAATAGGTGAAAATAGTTTTGTTTTGAAAAATAAGAATTTTTTGAGAATTATGCTAAGAGTATTTTTGAAATTTTTGCCTTAAAAAGCATGCAAAAACATTTAAAAAATTCTTAAAACAAAACAAACGGCAATATTTCTATGTTCTTTAAGGCATAGCTTTTACATAGCTACATTCATTTCCCTCTTTAAAATGGGGGGAAGTTGAAATTCGATCATGAGTTTATTGGATGACTAGAACGAAATTCTATACCCATCTTTGCGCAATTCATGTATATATGAGCTAGTGAAATATTTGTATGTTCCTAGGTCTTGGAGAGATAAGAGTCATGTGTAAAAAGTAGAAATAGATAAGAGTATTTCTTCCAAAAAAGGTTTCAAGTAAAAAGTAAAATTTCAAATTAAGTTGATGTTTTAAACTCTCATTTATTTTTTGTTATTTTAATAATATTCAAGTGGAGGTTTATTGTTGGCGTTAAGAATTAGACACCTTAATTCTACATTACCAATAGCAATAGAACTGTAGAAGAAAGTAAACAGACACAAACCTCTAAGATTTATAGTAGTTCACCTTAAATATAATAGTTATATCCACTTTCAGTCCCGGTTGCAAAATCAATGATGCAAAATTTTACAAGAAATAAAAATGCACACCTCATAACTCTTTATGTTTTTCTCTAACATCTCTAATAAAACCTTAAATGTGGCATCTCTTTTATAAAGAAAAAGTAAGACAATTGAATTTACAAGTGTCAATCTTCAATACACCCTTGATAATATCCCAAAGGACGTCAAGATAATAATTTAACTCCACAATAGAACAACAGAACGAGGTAGAATGTTTTTAAAACTTAATAGTGAGAGTTTTGATCTCTTCATCTTATGTTGAAGTTTAGTGTAGATTTACTATTTAACTATGTCTCCAACCACTAACAACATTGGATTTAGAATTTAATCTAGTTGGGAAATCTATCTACCTCTAACGCTAGTTATTCCCTTTAATCATTTATTTAAAAAAGGGCAAGTAGTTCGTTACTTCTAACATGTAAATAAGATTTTGATCTTTTATTGCATGTATAATAATTAAAAAATTCGACAAAGGATAAAATAAGGCTAGAATCTGTTTCTATGGATGTAATATTTTATAGCGTATATTTAGTTTTTAATTAACACGTGTGAAACTTAGTCACAAACATGGTGTAGGATAAGATACTCTTTTAATGTTGTTGAGGTCTATTGTTCAAAACCTTATTCCAATTCTTTCCGAGGCAAAAAAGGGAAAAAATAATGTGATTTTAGACAGGTTTATAATTTTTTCTCATTTCATTTTTTTTTCTCTCTTTCTGTAGTTTCTTATCCTTCTATGAGGTTTACTCTCTTTAGTACCTCTTCTTTGATTTAGTTTGATGTTTAACTTTTTGAGTTATCTGCTTTGAATAGATTGAGGAATTTTTATAGTGGAGATGACAATTTTGTATATCCGGTAGAGCATTTTTTTTTTTTAAACTTTTTAATAGTATGATTTGTGATTATCTATATTAAAAATTTACAACACGTGAGACAATCTTGCTTCTAATCGTAAATCAGACAGTTAAAAATTAATCTAATAACTAAAACAATATACTCCACTAATATTACAAAATTACATTCTCTACCATAAGGATTCCTAAAGATTGAATTGCATTCTAGAAACCTAAATGGGTATATAGAGTATCTATTCATAATCTTTTTCTATTTGGCAGAGTCATTATTTTTTTGGGAATCTTTATGGTGAAAAGGACAATTTTACACCATAGTTAGAGAAGGTTATTTTAATCATTAGATTAATATTTTAACGGTCTAATTTACAACTATCCACATCAAAAATTTATAGCGCATGATACAAAATTGCTTCCAATTACAGATCAAACCATTAAACGGTTAATTCGATGGTTAAAATACTCATGCTCTACTAGTGCCTTCTCTACCATATGAATTCCTTTCTTTTCAAAAGTTGTGGTGGGGCAAGCTTAAATTCTTCACTAGTGGAGAATGTTTGTTAGGATCATTAGATTTAAATCTATGGTCCAAAATAATTTAATCTATATAAACAAAGATGAGGACTACTACATTTGATTATACTCATCTTTTAAATTCTATACTAATAATAATATCAACTCATATTTCATAAAATTCACTTTTTATCCAATTAAATTTCAATCACTCATCTAATTAGATTTAGATCTTATCCCTTTAACACAACAAACTTAACC